>VMDR010033439.1:0-11342 GCA_007922815.1 Macrotus californicus
ATCATATATTCTTAAAGATGTTAAGGAGGTTTTGGTCATCAGCTTGGCTCAGAAAGCTTTCATTTGGTCTACCACTTAGATGAGGAAACAGAGGCCAAGGACATGTCTGAGTCACAGAATTCATTTATGGTAGATCTGGATAAAGAACTCAGGTCCCTCAACTCTGTTTAGGAGTTGACTCGTCTCTTTCCTGGCTATTTTGGGCTGTGCGCAGTAAACTGGAGGCATAGGGGAGCTAAGTAAGTAAAACTCTATACCTTTACACCCATTTATTTGAAGCAGCTCCATTCTGTTCCTATTTTTATTGTATGGATTCTTATATAAAATTTTCCTTAACCAATGGACTCTGTGGCCAAAATGTTTCAAAGCCTTTTAGTATAGACTGAAAAGATGAGCAAACCAAATCCTGCCACCACGCACCACTGTGAAGAAAAGGTATTTGAATGGGTCCTAGCAAGGCTAGTGTTCCTGTTTTCTTTTGTGAGAGAAGGGTCTCAGGCTGGGAGTATTAAGGATATTAATATATAGAGAAAATAAGGAGTTTAGTATTAAAGCTTTATTATATGGAGAATATGTGAAAATTTGCAAGTCACTTGTCAGTAGCCCAGATTTGGGAATAAGGCTAGCAGTTCATTGTAGGCCTGGAAATTGAAGGTCTGGGTTTCTTGTTTCTACTACTTCTTAGCTGAGTGAACTTGCCAATTGACTTCTCCACAATGGTCCCTGTTTCTATAACTATAAAATAAAATGGCTTAGACTAAATAAGCCCAAATTGTTCTCAACCTTGGCTACACATTAGAGTCATCCGGGATGCTTTAAAAATACTGATGTGTGAGTTCCATACACTGAGTATCTGATATAATTGGCCTAGTGCACAGCCTGGGCATTAGGATTTTTTAAAAACTTCCCTGGTGATTCTGATGTGTAGTCAAGGTTGAGAATAACTGTCTAGAGATCAGTGGTTCTCACAGTAGGATCCCACACCAACAATATCACCTGGGAACCTGAAAGAAATGCCAATTCTCAAGCTCACTTCCAACCCACTGAATCAGACTCTGGGGCAGGGCTCAGGCATCTGTGTTTTAGAACCATCTTCAGGTAATTCTGATGTGCACTGATGTTTAAGAAAGCACTGAGCTGGAGGATCTACAAATTTCTTATTAGGATAGGGATTAATCAATTTTTAAGCTAGAGGTAGGCCCATAAGTAGGAACACCTACTTGGAGAAGGGTGAAGAAAGTGAGATAAGGAGACAAAAAAGCTTATTCATAGAGATAGCTAAAATTATGGTCAGAATATTGGAAGAAGTTTTCTTTTTGTGTGTGTTTTATTGCTGTGTGCTTTTGGAAGAGAGAAAGACTTGATTTTAAAAATGTATAGATTGTTCCTCAATGTTCAAAGCAGCGTTATTTACAATAGCCAAGTTCTGGAAACAGCCTAAGTGCCCATCAGTAAATGAGTGGATAAAAAAACTGGTACATTTACACAATGGAATACTATGAAGCAGAAAGAAAGAGGGAGCTCCTACCCTTCATGACAGCATGGATGGAACTGCAAAGCATTATGCTAAGTGAAATAAGCCAAGCTGTGAAAGACAAATACCATATGATCTTACCTATAAGTGGAAACTAATTAACAAAACAAACAAATGAGCAAAATAGAACTAGAGAAATGGAAATAAGGAACAAACTGACAGTTAACAAAGGGGATGGAGGAGGGGGGAAATGGGGGAAAGAAGGGGAAGGGTCTAGTCAAGGAACATGTATCAAAGACCCATGGACATGGACAATGGTGGGGATTGACTGAAGGAGTCGGAGACGGGCAATGGGCAGGGCAGGGGACAGCAACGGAGGAGGGTATTGGGACAACTATAATTGAACAACGATAAAATATATATAGATTACTTAAATGCTTTGAACTGCCTGATAAACATGTTTGTTCAGAAAAACTGCTCTTCTGAAAATGACTGTCTTCCTTTCTATGAGAAAGTGTGAATAAGATTATGGAAGACAGGACTTGGATTGCTTTTGTCCCACCAAGGAGAACAGTTTAGTAAATACCAGAGTTCAAGGCTAAGCTCTCCAACAGGTAGTGCCTAGAACAAATAGGCAAATGCAAGAACTACCTTTTCTGCTCAGCTTTTGGAGAAGCTGTAAAAATATAATAACTAATCACAAGCACAAGGAGGACTCAATCCTCTCTAAACTAGGCATTTTCTTTTTTGCACTCAGCCGGGGGCCATTGAGACTGCCATGGAAGACTTGAAAGATCACATGACCAAGACTTCTGGAGAGAAAATTCAAGGCTTCTGGCTCTTTACAGTGTGAGTAGTTATGACTCAGTGAAGGGAAGTGAAATCTAGCATTTTCCTTGACACAACTACAACAGAATAGAAAATGGACCTTTGGGAGAATTCTGGTTATGTAAGAAAATTGATTGACATATCCAGTTAGAAAATAAAATTTCATGGTGCCCCATGGGTGATAGTATGACCAGGTTTGATGCCCACACTGTTTCCCAGGCTAATCACTTCACTCAGCCACCACTCTGACCACCTTAGGGCAGGCCCTCATCATTGACCTCAAGGACTACTGCATTAGCCTCTTAAATGCACTCTCTGGTTCCAATCTTGTCTCTTACAAACACTCCCTTCAACCACATAAGGCTACTGTCCACCCCACTCTGGGTAAAATGGAAAGAAAGACTAGGAAACAGAATGAATGAGGTCAACATACACAGTTTGAATTTTATGTTGTATACAATAACATGAGTAGCAAAACCAGGGAAATCATGCAGAATAGAAAAGACAGGCCTCATGTCCATTTAGGATACAAAAATAAAGGGCTAAAACTTAGTCCCTATCACTTTAATAGCTGCTTCGTTTACCCCCAAAGCTTACATTATCTATAAGGGCTTTCATTGCAAATGAAACTGTGAAGGCAGTTACCTCTTTGTTCTTCCCTGAAACTTGTGTCTGCATGACCTTTTCTTTACCTACTAGGAAAATATTAGGAATACCATCATCTTTACAATAAATAAAACATTCATCTACTAAGGGAAAGAAGCACCTCTTTTCTGCTAAAGAATCTATACTATTAAATGGAGAATGAATTTAGAACTCCATTTCAGATCCTTAATTGGTTCAGTGAGTTCTCTGTCTTGGCAACATGGTTACCAAAGGCTCCAGCAGAAGAGCTCAGTGATTCCTGCTTTTTGAGAGAAGTGGGTCAGACCCCTCAGCCTGTCTGTGCTGGTTCACATTGGCTCATGAGAGGTGAATGGTACAACTTCAAAGATTTTGAGAATCAGTTGTTCATTATTAAAATTAAATTATATAAAATTTCTAAACAAATAAATAAGTTTAAAACAAAGGTAATACACCAAAAATGCCTCACTTTCTGATTATTTTACTTCATTTTGCTGTTATGTACATTCTTGAGGTTATTTATGCCTAGAACATTTGTGTGGTGGAAATACTATATGGTAGTGTGCTACTGCATGTCTCTTTCCCAACTGCAAATTCAGTGATGCCATGTTGGCAGCTTGAAATTAACCCTGGTAGCAGTGATTACACTATGGAAATCAGCAAATACCAGAGATCAGAGCTTGCTTTATTGTTCTGATTGTCTGAACTTCTTTCTGTTCAATCTGTCTAGCATTCTGTACTGCAAAATCATAATATAGTGCATGCTTTAAAAGAGACATGCCTAAAAGAATTCTGTTGTTTATCATAGTGTGCATACTAAAGGGTGCATTGATTTAATGATTGATTGTGGAGAGAGAGGAAAGAAGAGAGAGAAACGTTGATTTGTTGTTCCACTTATTTATTCATTCATTGGTCGATTCTCATTATGTGTTCTGACTGGGGATCAAACCCACAACCTTGGTATTTTGGGACAACATTGTAACCAAATGAGCTACCTGGCCAAACTAAAGGGTGCATTTAGAACTGAGAGGCAATAAATTGATAACTGACATAACTGGGCTTGGTGGATTTTTGAGTTTAATTCTCTATAAGGAAGGAGTCCAGGCTAACTCTTGGGCTTACGCCTGGGGATCTAATAGGTTGATTGGGCCACGATTCCAGGTGTAACTCTACTTCATGGAGAAACTACCGTGTGCCAAACATTGTGAAAGGAACTCAATGCACACTATTTCACTTTCTCCTCCCAAGAATCTTGTCATTCACTTTTTACAGAATTTGTTGAGTACAGTTCTGGCAAAAATGTGTCTGAGGTGTCCATTAGAGCATCCTCAAAGAGATGTTGATTAGTGTGTTTTCCATTTGGGTCCAGATGCTGTCTATATAACTAGTTTTTCAAAAAGGAGAGGAATCTTGACATGCTTGTTTCTTATACTCTTGCCTTCTATAGAAGCTTAAATAACATTAAGTCACTAAGGCATATTTTTTCAAGGAATGTCACCTGAATTAGTTCAGGTGAGCTTTGTAATAGTGTAAATTGATACAGATGTATTATTCAGTAAATTTAGAAATGAGTTTGAAGACACTTGAACAGAGGGCCTGGAGAGGATGCATAGAAAGGCCAAAAGGGAAAATAGAGAGATGCAACCATCAGCTCCAGCTAGGTCCCAGGTAGCTGACACTGGTGACTTAGCTGAGAATTGGATAAACTGAGAATTCTGAGGCCCCACCCTAGCTCATCCAGGAGCTTTACGTTTCTCAACAGTATACAGACAAGACTGTGTTTATCTCAATTTTGTCTCCTCTTCTCACTGTCTTTCCTGGCCCTTCTGGGAAAGGGCTTTTTAAAGAAATTGTGCATACCTTTTTAGAAGTGATCCATTAAATCAGAACCACAGAGAACATCTTGACACTCTATGGAGTCTCAAAAAGTATGATTTGATGGTGATGAAGTGGCTCCTCAGTACTCAAGATGCTTTTGTTTGCAGTGGTTAAGGAGGCAGGACGAGATGGGATCTTTTTTTCACGCACGTTAATGTGGAGTGGTGATGTGGGTTGTTGTGCTTATTCCTCTTATTCACAAACAAGAATATTTGCCTCTAGTGACTGGGATCAAGCAACTCTAGCTCTTCATTGTAGAAAATACTTATAGCATTTTTCATTGTCTACCTTCCCTGACACCCCTGTAAGTTTCTGAGGACTCTGGTATAGTAAATACATGAAATTGAATTAACTGTCTACATCAAACATACAGACAGGAGAATAATGGTGAAGTCAATGAGGCAGCCTAGTGTCACAGAAAGAATCCTGAATTTGACATCAGCAGACTTGGATTTGAATCCTTGCTCTACTACTTACTATTCTTAGCACAGCCAGTGAACTCGAGTAGGTTTTGTCTTTTCCTTTTTAATGAGTGAATTTGTTTAAATATCTTCTTTAGGTCACTAGAAATTCACTGTTCTTGAAAAAAAGCACTGCCGCTGTTAATTTTTGGCATATATCATTTCAGGTTTTCCCCATACATTTTTGCCAAATATTGTTATAATAGATAACATTTATTGAGCACTTAAATTGTACCAAGTACAATATTGTGGTAAGTGCTTTCCATGCATTTGCCATCATATCAGTATAATACATATAAATGTGATAATATCTAAATGGCACTTCTCCCAGGTTTTTCCTTGCATTATTCCTGGTTATCATGTAGTTTTTGTAAAGTGACACAATCATTCACCTATTATTGAACAATTACTTCCCCAGTTGTCAATGGCTACACACACTTAAGGGTTTATATTATTCTTTTAAAATTGAAGCACAAAGTTAGAAATATTTACAAGTGGGTCAGAATAAAACTACATTGTTAGGAAGGCAGATAAAATATGTGAGGCATTCCCCATTTATTTTAGATAAAATAATAATATTTCTATAGGACTTCACAGTTTAAAAGTGCTCTTCTTTATTTAAGTCAATCTTCATAGCAATCATCTGAGGTAGGACAGGTTACCTAAGATTTACACATGAGGAAATCAAGCTCTGAAGAGTAACCAGCTCTGAAGTAGCAGAGAGGTAGGGCTCTGATGCATTATGCTGGCCTGCCTTTTGTTAAAATAACCCTATAGCTATTTTTCAAAGATTCCACTTGCCTCTTACTAAATTGTAGCGTGTGGTTACTCTGACAGAAATATGTTGGATAAAATGAGAATTCTGTTTCTTGGGCTTGGTGGGGTATTTGGCAGTATGCAGAACATCTCTTCCTAATTTAGGAAGATTCCCCAGAAGAATGTTCTAGCCTAGATGTTTAAATAAAAAGAAAGGCATCTTGGGAGACAAAGGGATGTTGAGGAACAGGTGACTGGGAACTATTTTCCAGGCACTGGGTGCCTCTTTGGGGTACACTGATCTCCAAAGCAGCACTGCATCTGATTGCTTTTACACATGCTGTCACATCTGATCCTCAAGCAGACCCACAGCAAAAAGCCAGCAGGGACTGTTGGTTTCATTTTATGGATGAAGAAACCCAGAGATGAAATGACCTATCTAAGGGCAGTCACTTCATCAGGGTCACAGCAGGGTCACGAGACCTCCCATCCAGCTTTGGTGTCTTCTCCTAGCACTGTTTTTGCTGCTTTTTGTGATCGTTCATCCCGCAACACCCTGATCACCATAGTTGGAAGTGGTTAAATGACCTTTGTGCCTGCGTCTGGTTTCTTTGTTGATTGTCTATTGTTTGCAGGGAGGAGGGTCAGAGATTCACTGGGCAGGTTCAGAGACCTTTTCCAGTTTTCCTCTCCAGATCGTGCTCTGCCTTTTGCTGTTCGTTTGACTTTCATCAGTTTTTTCCCAGAATTAACTACAAAGTCAGATTCCTATAGGGGTGGTAGGTGTCACTAACGGGCAAAGCCAATCACACTTTCTGTTGTCCCAGACGAATTCTGTTGTACAGCATGCGGGATAATTATTATAATGAAAAATAGTGCTACTTATAATTAAACAATTTAAAACCCTGGAAATCGGGATTTTTAAATTTCTCATCCTTTTAGTCATGAATAATGAACATACTATGAAAATCAAGTTAAATTCTAAGATGTATCTCCTACCCAATTCCATTATTTTTGTGTGATCCCATTTACATATTGTAGATGCTGGTGACTCAAAGTGTGGTTTGGAATCAGCACCACCTGGGAACTTGTTAGTAACACTGACCCTCAGGACCCACCCCGGACGTATTGAACCTGAATCTGCATTTTCACAGAGCCCCTGTTGATTTCTATGTGCATTACAATTTGAGAAGTACTTGTTCAGGTCACACCCATGCTGTGGTCTGAGGGCTTCAGTGGGTTCTCACTGCCTGCACGCTCTTTTGTTTCATCCTTAAGACCCTGCACTTCACGTACTGGCAATTGAACCGCCTGCTGTCCCCAAAAGTTCCTGACGCAACTTCTTGACCTCATCGTTGCAGCCACCCCGTTTGTTCTATCTTATATGCCTTCTTTTCGTTTCTGTTCATCCAGATCTTTCCTGTCCTTCAGGAATGTTATGTCCAAAACGCCTTTCAATAATTCAACCAGAACAATTTCCTCTCCCTTCTTTGTGCTTATGTTACACTTCATAGTAAAGTTCAGGTGCGCATGGTGAGGAAGGCCTATTTCTGATTCACCTTTCTCAGCTCATCTGTGTCCACCTCCCAGTGCTTAGAACAGGGTCTGGCATGTGGCAGGTCTCAGAACATATCATAGACTTGATTTGAATTTAATTCCGATTGAGTCATCTACTGTTTGAAGCCTTCCACTGACATGAGCAGGTCCATCCATCAAGTTCTGCCTCCATGTCCCTGGACCTCCAAGCAGCTCAAAGCCCAAAAGACTTCCTCTGTCCTTGGGTGAAAGCGCTCGAGCTGAAAAGTGACTCAAATCTATCAAGATATTAATGACCTGTGGCAGGACTCTGGCAGCAAGAAAAGCACCTTCGTTGCCAGAATCCATTTATACTGGGTGGGTGTTCTCGACAACCACTTAATTAAACACATTGCTTTTCTCTATTAATTCCCCATGGCAGCCGCTTCATCCAGATAGCTAATGGTCCCCGAGTGACCTGAATTATAGGACAGTGAGGGCATTTAGTTACTGCAGGCACAAATGTACTTGGAAGTGTTTGTTTTCCCAAGACTGCTACCAATTAGGGAGGAGTTAGAAAGAGCCAAGATGTGAAAAAAATCTCATGCAGCTAAATGCACAGTTCCATTACTTACTGGCTAGGTAACTTTGGTCATATAAATATCTTACATACTCCAGGCCTCAGTTTTATTATTTGTAAAATGGGGGTAAAAAGAAGATTATTTATTTTAAAATTAAATCTCTTATACATGTAAAATACTTACAACTATTTTTGCCACATTGTATGTGCCACGTAAGAGTTGGCTTTTAT
The DNA here is from genome assembly GCA_007922815.1 of Macrotus californicus. NCBI lineage: Eukaryota > Metazoa > Chordata > Mammalia > Chiroptera > Phyllostomidae > Macrotus > Macrotus californicus. The sequence goes on from VMDR010033439.1 coordinate 8,348, forward strand.
TATTATTATTATTTCTTCACATTCATTCATTCCTACATTCATTTAAGTATTTACTGAGCTCCTTCCATTAGCCAGACTCCTCCCTAACCCACAAAAATACCGAGGCAAATAAGACAAGATTTCTGTCTTTGAGGAGTTCTCAGTTTTTGTTTCAACTCTCACCTAAGGATATGTTTATTGAATTTAGAGAGAGAGGCATTGATGTGAGAGAGAAACACTGATTGGTTGCCTTCCGTATGTGACCCAACCAGGAACTGAACCCACAACCTAGGTATGTGCCCTGACTGGGAATCAAACTCACAACTGTTGCATGTTCGGGACGATGCTCCAACCAACTGAGCTACCTGGGTCAAGGCAGGAACTTTCAGTCTTGTGGAAAAGGAGCTCATGTAAATGAACTTGCAACATAATATGATACATGTCGATATATAGTCCTGCAAATGATTCTGTGGGAACACAGAACACAAAGGGGATAGACAGATTTAGAGAAGGAAGAGAAATTTTCAAAAAGATATAATGAGAAAGAACATTCAGGTAGAGAGAAGAATACATGCAGAATAATGGACACAGGTACAGGGAAGCACAGCTATTTAGTGTGGCTGGATGATAGTGATTAAGAGGGGGAGACCTAGAAACAAGCTAGAAAGGTAGAGAGGAACCAGAAAGTCAAGAATTTTGAATACCAGTCTAAAGAATTTAGATCATATTTCTTTCCTTGAGTCACAAATTGGAGATCCATAGGCCATTTGAATGATTTTGGATAGGGTGTGTCTCCCCAGTTTGCCAATATCTTGCCATTTCTTATGACCTTGTGTGGGCCTTTCTTCATTCCCATGATGTACTGCTGTGTGGTGGACTTGCCTGCATGTGAGAGCCTACTGTGTGCACCCTTTCCAACCACATGTTCAATGACTGCACATTGGTATACTGAATTCAGTCACGGTACAGAAGTTTATGCCAAGGAAATGAAATCAGGCCATCATCATCGTTATCATTATTTTAGAATGTGCTTACCATTTAGAACACACTGCTGCTTTTCTGTTTTCTTCATGGCCTCTATAGGCATTTTTTTCTCTTGAGTTACTGAAAGATATCAAATAGGATAATGAAATTTTTAGAAAAGCAGTAGATTCTGGAAATAATTTGCAATAATCTAAACTTAATCTTGATTATTTAGGGACCTGTCAATATGTGTTTTATTAAAGAAAACAAGACCTCAATCTTAATATTTAAGACACTACAGCTGTTATACAAACAACTATTATAGACACATGAATAGACGTGCTGCCTGATTCATAAATGGTAAATTGTTTCCACTCTACAGGGTCCCTAGGTTTTCCCAAAATGCCCTGTTGTAGAGAAAGTGGGGTGGTCTAAGAAGAGTGATCCATGTGAAGGGAAGAGAGCCTCTGTTTCCACTGGTCTGTTTAGTAGAAAGCACTAAGAAGTTTAGGAATTGCTGTGGCTTCTGAAATTCTGTGCTATGTGAATTAATAAAAGTGTGCACTGTTGGGCAGAGAAAGTTACCAGGCAAAGGGAGGAAATTGTGTAAGGATAAAAGGGTCAATTCACCATAAAGACAGAGAAATTCTAAATGGATATGCACCAAACAACAGAGATGAAAAATATACAAAATAAAACTGATAGAACTGAAAAGAGAAAAAATAGTCTGTGATTATAGTTGGACACTTAAACATCATTTTGTCAGTAACTAATATGGCAAATAGGCAGAAAGCCAGCAAGGGTTGAGAAGATCTCAGCAGGACCCAATGAACATTTACAGAGCACTTCACCCTATAAAAGCAGAATACATGTTCTTTTCACGCACCCACAGAAAACAAACCAAGATTCAACATATCCTGAGCCACAAAATAAACTTCACCAAATTGAATAGAACTGAAATCATACAGAGTATATTTTCTGACTGTACTGGAAGAAAATAAGAAATTAATAACAGAAAGATAAAGGGAAAATCTCCAAATACTTAGAAACAAAGCAGCATACTTATAGATAACCCAGGAGTCAAAGAAGTTTTAAAGGAAATAAAATGTACATTGAGCCAAAATCAAATAAAAATACAAAATATTACATGTGTGGGATACAGCTAAGCTGTCCTGAGTGATCCATTTCTAGCACTGAAGAAACAGTGCTCAAATCAATTGAGGAAAAAAGCCTTTAAGCTCTTGCAAGAAACTAGAATAAGAAGACCAAACAAACTCAAACTAAGCAGAAGAAAGGAAATAATAAACATAACAGTAGAAATCAATGAATAAAAAACCCAAAACAATACATAAAATTAATAAAGCTTAAAGCTAGCTTTCTAAAAAGTTTAATAAAATTGACAAGGTTTAGTAAGGTTGCCAAAAAAGAAGAGAGAAGAAACAAATTGCCAATATTAGGAATGAAACAGTGGTATCACTACAGACCCGGCAAACAACAAAGAGATAATAAGTGCTTACAGCTACTAACTGTACATGCATAAATTTGATGCCTTAGCTGTAATGGACCACAGCACACCAAATAGGAAGTAGATAATTTTAATTGCCTTGTAACAATTAGTAAATTGAATTTATAATTAAAACCTCTCCAAAAAGAATTCTCTAGGCCCAAAAGATTTCACTGGAGAATTCTGTAGAGAAGAATGAGCACCGATTTACATAAACTTTTCCAGAGTATAGAAGAGGAGGGAATATTTCCCAGATTATTCTATGAAGCCAGTATTAACCTGATACTAAATCTAGACAAAGGTAGAGTAAACATAGAACTGAAACCAATATCCATAATGAATATAAATGTAAAAATTCTTAACAAAATGTAGCAAAGAGAATTGAGCATATATATAAAAATTATATGCCATGACCAACTGGGGTTTATTTCAGGGATGAAAGGCTAATTTGGTTGTGGAAAATTAATCAGTGTAATCCACCATATTAATAGGCTAATAAAAGAAAAATGACATGATTAGATCAATCCATGCACAGAAAGCATTTGACAT
>VMDR010033440.1:0-11364 GCA_007922815.1 Macrotus californicus
GGTATTGTGAATTTAACCTGTCCAGACTCAGATTCAACTGCCTCTTTCTTCTCTCAAAATTGGCTTTTCTGTGCTTATGGCAATATTTCAAAAATTTTTGTAGAAAATTTTGGAGTTATTTCTTTTAACATCTATTTTTGAGAATCATGTTTATAAATCCTCACTCTCATTTCCCATATCCAGGACTCTTATAGGTCTTGTCAATTCTTAGGATGTGCACTAGGATTTACTCAGCCCTCTTCATCCTCACCCTTCTCTTTCCACTTAAATCTTAATCTAATCTGCATTTCCTCTCTCTTTGTTACTGTACTTCTTGACTGGTTCCAATCTCTCGTTCTGAGCCCTGCTAATTTTCCTAAAATTTCTCCTTCATCACTTATAACTATATAATACCTCCCTATTGCCTCCTTTCTAAATTGTTTTGAAGAATTTATTGTTTAGAATAGCTTAAATTCACAATACCATTGATGGGAGGGTCCAAAGATTTCCCGTATACGCCCCTACATCCTAACCTTCTTCATAATCAACATCCCTATCAGATCGGTACATTTGTTACTGTTGACGAACCTAAAATGCCATATCATAATCACCCAATATTCATAGTTTATTTTAGGGTTTACTCCTAATGTCCATCTTATGGGTTTGACAAGTGTGTAATGCTATGTATCCATCATCGTCATATCATAAAGAGTATTTTCACTTCTTTAAAAGTCCTCTGTGCTCCATCTGTTCATCCCTCCTCCAGCCCCTGGCAACATGGGTCGTTTTACTGTCTTGTTGCCTTTTCCACAACATCCTGCAGTTGGAATCAAAGAATATGGAGCCTTTTCAAACTGACCTCTTCTGACAAGTTTCCAGGTCCCTTCATAAGTGTCCTCTGACTGCCTAACCCCAATGCCTGTGCTTACAGAGACATCTTTGCTTTCCTTACCTCCCAACATCCAATGCCATTTACAGTGATTCATAGGCTGTCTCTAGGGTATCTTGGACAAATCCAGAATGTCGGCAACTCGATATTAAAGGACTCTATGGTACTGCAATGTAGAGAGGTTCTAATTGCTATGTAACTTCTAATCTTATATCCAGGCTAATAACTTAATTGTACCTTGTTTACAAGAACTGATCTCCAACACATGCCCCAGCTCCCAGACATAAGCGTGCTCTGTTTTATTCTCTGTGAGTCATTGCTTCTACACTTGACTTGTGCATTGCCTTAGTCCTTTTCAGATTCTGTCTTGCTTTTTTGTTGCTGCTTTGTTGATTTTCTTTTAATATCTCCCTCAGAAACTAGAATCATGTCTTGAATCAGGAATCTTACTAAATTTTATCCCTGTTGCATAGCTACTGTGAGAATGAGAACAAATTAGTGAGACTCTGTGAGTGTTAATTTATTCATATATAAAATGTGGATGTGTGGGAATAAATGAACCATCGCACGTGAAGCACCTGGCATACAGTAAACACTAGATTCAAGATTTCTTAAATTGAGTGTCATGAAACATCTCTTAAGATGTGAAGTGGTCTGAAGTGGAAAAAAGTGGTCAGATAACTTGGAAAATATTAGGTCAAAGGTATGCAGGGTATTTACTTTAGGATGTCTCAGAACTTTAATATGTTAATAAACACGAGTCAAGAGGGGTGAGCAGGTAGCATTTTCATAATGTATTGCCCGTGAAATGTTTTCTTTGTGAAACATCTAGTATAGCTCATTGAACTTAGTTTTGAGGGGACAATTTAAGTATACTGTCTTAGCTGACTACCAATTCCTTTCCTTCCCTCTTGTTCCCACAGCCACACTTTTCTGACAGGGATTGCCCACCTGATGACCCCAGGGCTACCCCCACCCCCAGCTGTCTATGTCTCTGGTATCCATTTGTTCCAGGCCTTCTCTTTTGCCTGTAGAGAAGCCTCGTGAAATATATTAAAACTGTTAAATATAAGAAAAATGTTTTATAGATTTTTAACACCTTAGACTCTAGAAATATAGGGCTCATAATAGCCATATGTGTATGTGTGTGTATAATTTCAATTAAATATAGTATTATAATTTCAACTTAATTATTAAATTGGACCTAGTAAATAGTAAGCCTAACTGAGAGAGTTTTGAGAGTTTTAGAGAGTTTTGGCATGCCAACTCGGATTCACTGAACTCATATGAAATTGTGATTAATCATTGTTTTGTATACAGCATTAAGTACAGACATTATCTACTTTGTGGGATAGTGTCTGTCTTTTATCTGGTGAGATACTTGGATAAAGGTAGTGCACGAATAGACTGCTATCCTTGATGTTATTGTTCAGTATTTTTATAGAATGTGTACATGCTTATGATTCTCACTATTATAACAGAATAAGCCCCACGGTACAATACAACAATGTGTTATTGAGATATAAATTTTGAAGTGTCTTTTAGAAATGTCATCTTCTGATTTGTGTGAAAGTATGATGGACTACGGCTCTTGTGCATTGTTCAACAGTGTAAGTGAGATCACACCAATTACCAAGATTATAACTGGTTTCCCTTGAAATTCCTTGGGCTTTCCACATATTCAGCATCTCTCAAAGCCACGTACCAAAGTTTAAGTCATGTTTCCACAAATCATTGATTTCATTTAGCAATAATATGGTTTATCCATAGGCCCAGATGTGTTAGGCAAAAATAACTACTTTATTTTATGACGTTTTATAAAAATATGTTCTATATCATTATTAAAAATGGATTATTTGATACCAAACAATGATCCTCTTTTCTCCTTTGCTAAGAAAGGAGGAAAAGTAACATTTTGTGTGCGTGTGATGGAGCACAATTTACCAGGGAATCTCTACACTGGGAAACATTATGTATTCTCCAAGATACCAACAAATGGTATTTGTCTTCTTATTTGAATGTATATAATTTCTTATGAATCTCAAAAAGAAGACAGTGAGTTGTAAGATTGTCAAAGCATCACCTTAAACCATTAACAGGTGATATGGTGAGTTATCACTTTGTTATATAGTTTTAGATTTTACATTTTGTTTCATTTGGACCAGTTAGTAATACTATATAAGTATGCAAGAACTTACAAGAAAATATTTTCTGTGAATATATTCTGTCTTGGGAGTATGACCCGTGTCTTTATTGGAATCATCTTAGAATAGTTCTTAACTAATTTTACCAGGGCCTTCCTAAATGAGGGATATAGGTAGCCATTTAGATGATAAACATTTAGAGACCAGTTTTGTATTAGTAAGGCACGGTTTAATTCAATATGTTTATTGCCTTGTATATATTGTTGGTATAGTATCCTGTTTTTCATGTATAGTTTTGTGATCTAAAGAAATTTTCTTGTTTTCTTTTTTTGTAAGAATAAACAAACTAAAAGCCTTTATCATGTGGATAAGTGAAAAACAGAGATCTGATAGCAGCATTTAAAATCTGGAACCATTTTGCATTTCATGGTCTTCTCAATCTTTTAATGGTTAGAGATATGCCCAGAATGAATCTGGAGCCTTTCGGGCACTATGTTTGGATCTGCTCTTTAAATTATAGCAGTTTGTTTCCAACCTTTTCATGGAATAAAGTGTGGGATGCTGAACTGAGAGTTTGGATATCTATTATTATGAAGGTGTCCTTGAGAAAAAAACTCTCTTTTCTTTTATATTTAACCATTGCGGTAAAACTATTGTGCATGTGATCAGTTTCTCCCAGCTGATTGATTGGCAGGGATGACAGCTCTGCTCCCATGTGCACCCGTGAGCTGTTGTCCTGTGTCATTTGGACAGGCCTGATTTTGTGCCCAGGTAACAGCGGCAGCGCCCTGTGATGTAAAACCTCCACAGTCACAGAGGCCTAATGGTGTGCAGTGATGGTGGGTTTGCTCTCTAGTTAGGGAGCGCTTTCTCCACCTGACCGAGCAAGTCTATTCATGTGGCCCTGGCCTGGTGACCTTTTGTTTCCATTGCCAGGCTTAATCGGCTCTTCAGCAGGGCCTGATGATCTTACATTCTACGTGCCATTAGCTAAAGCCATGCCAAATCTATGAGGATCAATGCCGGCAGATGTGGATTTTCAGTTTTATTGCTCATGCTGCAGTAATGAGTATTATCTCTTAATATAACAAGAGTGCAAAGGCTTCTAACTTCTCTGACCTTCTGGCTGGATTATTTTAAAGTATGTGCTATCTTCCTGGCAAAGGCGCCTAAGCTGTTTTTAAGACATGATGTTGATTTGTCTAGAATGATTCAGCTGTTTTCTTTGTTGTTTGAATTAGCTTTTTTCATTCTTGGGGAAGGGAATTGCTAAACTCACCTCATATTTGAGAAAACAATACATTTCTAAAATTATGTCTGTGATATCTGTTGATCTTTTGGCCTATGCTAATTTTGCCTTCCGTTGTAGGTGAAAAGCTTTACTCTTCCCGTTGTATTTCCGAGGACTAGTGATGATTTTTGGTCTACTCTCTTGGGTTTTCTATATGTTATCTCATTGCTAATACTGTAAAAGCTACCTTGCGTTAGTTTTAGAAATGAAGCAAAGATAGTGACAGTTCCCAAAGTTGCGTTCTCCCTCCCTTATCTCCCACCCCATTGTGGGTTTTTAGGGCTGTGCATTTAGTTCTGATCAATAGGCTATTGGTTGAAGTGACAGTGCGGTGACTTTTCAGCTCTCTCTTCCCCTGGTGCTGCAGAAAAGGACACTTCGTAGTGGGATAGTGGAGACACAAAATGAAAGCAATCTGGTTTCCTGAGTCATTCCAGGAACAGAGTTACCTGGAAAGTTGCTAGGTCTATGAAGATCTTTGCATGTGTAAGAAATAAACATTTCTAGTATTAGGGCCCCGATGGTGTTTGTTCTCAAACTAAAACCTAGCCTGTCTGTGACTCTCCGTGAGTCCTTAATAATTTATAAAGAATGTTTGCAAAGATGATTTCATTTTCTGTCTGAGGTACACTGCACAGATGAGAATTTTGAGACTCAGGGAAGGCCTTGCTTGTCCAGGTCACACTCCGAGTAAATAGCAGTGATAAATATCACATGTAAATCTTCCTTCACATAGTTTATGGCGCACTCTATTATAACCATTGCCTTTCTCTTAAAATGAAATTCCCTTTGTCCATCTGGATCTAAAAAGTGACCTTGAAATGTAATCTAGTCTAATTCTTTCTTCTTAGGCAGGACGGTATCTGAATCACTATAATCCCTAAAGAGTCTCTTCTGTATACAAATATATCTTTTAGTATTCAAAACTGTAAATGTGTACAAACAAAATTCCCTTATTCAGTAGATATTACTGCAGGGAATTACAGTTTGTCTTAAGGACATGAAAGCTTCTGAAATTATTATGAGAATCTCAACATATTTTAAAAGTGAATTGTTTGTATGGAGGAAGTGACATTGAGAAATCTATGAAAGCAAGATCTTTTAGAAAGCCTCTCATATTGTTTGTGCTGCTGTTTATTTTTTCTCAAATTTCATTGCCTTCAGTAAAAATTCCTGCCTAGCAATGAGCAATGCTGTAATCAAGGTCCTCAGTATTCTGTACAGCGTTTGTTCAATGAGATGGCAGGGGAAATGAAAGTTAATATAGGATTGCAAGTCTCTGCCTTTTAAACGGACTGCATTGTTCTCATGTTGTCTATAGTGTGTTTGTTTAAACATGCTTGATTTCTGAACTGAATTTTTACTCTTGCTGTTATGACCCTGTCAATAATTTTTTACACTATTCTGATCTGCTCACTAGATTAAAATAGAGAGTTGGGGAGACACTTGAACCACTAGGAAATGGAATCTAAAGTATTAAACAGATTACTTAGATTATAGTTACATTTAAATTTAAATACTTTTCTGTTTCCTCAAATTAGCATCAAAACACTGTCTCAGTAGAAAAAATCAGGCTGGCTGAGAAAAATGTTATAGAAGACGTGAATTATTTTGCATAGCTAAGGAAAATAAAAAACCAGAATAGTCAGGTAGATCATGAATATGTTCTCTCATTAATAAAATATAACTGAAAACATATATGTTTGGGTAGAATAAAGGTCTATTAAAAATTCTAGTTGTAACAAACAGCTATAATCAAGGACTTACTTTTATTAAAATAATGCAGAACATGATAGGAAGTTTGAAATCATCAATGTCAAAAATATTCCATTTATATCATAGATACATAGTCATAGAGAATGAACAAAGGTAATAAGCTTCTGAGTTCAAGAAGAATGTGCTAGAAGTGATAGCTCTTTGATGCGTTTATGATTTTATGTTATAAAAGACTTAAGATATTTTTGATACTTTGAAAGTGTTCAAGCATAAATCTCTCATGAGTATCTTCTTCGTGGGACTCCCATGAATAAATAATTTCCAGAAACCCTCCAGTTTGCAAACATACACGTGAGCCCACCCAGATAAATTTCCACCCCACCTTGACTGTATTTGCTTTTGTCACTTACACCTCTCTGCTTACGTCTGTATCTCTTAGTCTTTATCTCAGGGAGACACAGCAGCAACTTGCAGTTGGAAGGGTCTTTTCTGCATAAAAATTACCTACTGCTTCTGTAGCAGTATTAAGGAGTTGCTTGGCTAAGCAGTAAACGCATTTCTGGAGTCAGTAGCCATATGGACCCAGAGTGGTCCTGGCAAGGTGTTTGTGTCATGCACAGACTGGGTATTCAAAGTGGGTTTGACCTGTCATCCTTCAGGTTTTTGTCACCTGGGATCATGCCAAATGTAGCCGTTCACCACTTACTCAGTTACTAATCCCTCCTCTTTGAATCTTCCTTTCTGAGAGGAAGATGCTATGTATGAGTGAAATAAGCCAGGCAGTGAGGGACAAATACCACATGATTTCATCTTTAACTGGAACATAATCAACAAAAGAAAACAGCAAACAAAATACAACCAGTGACATTGAAATTAAGAACAATCTAACAATGGCCAGAGGGGAAGGGGGAGGGAACAGTGTGGGGAAGGGTTTCCAGGAAACACTATAAAGGACACATGGACCTAACCAAGGGGGAGGGTGGGAGTGGGGGAAGGGGGTGGGATTGGCTGGGGTGGGGGGAGTGGTGGGGGGAAAATGCAGACAACTGTAGATGAACAACAATAAAGTAATTTATATAAAAAAAAGATGCTATGTGTGGAATTTTGGCACAGAAACTTTTTAAGCTCCTTGTTATTGACTGACTCCTGTCTAACCCAGCCTAAACCAGTATGGGTTCCACACATTATGGATATTTTGTAAATGAGATTTTACTCTATTCATTACAAGACTATTTGCATTTGTGTTCTCAACATCTCTCTATGAATGTCACCTACTGCCATAGTATTAAAGGGTTTTACCTAACCAAATGAAACATACCACATTGTCTGATTTATACTTGACCTTGGAAAAATAAAAACCTTTCTTTCAGAAAAGTAATTTGGGGCAACAAAAAATATGGTACTGTTAAAAAGTATAAATTGAAAAAGAAATTTTTATTACTGAATATTGTTATTAAAATACAATTTTGAAAATAAAAAGAATTATTCTCAGAGTTTAAGGTATTCATTAAGTTAGATCCGTGCAATCCAGAAAGTAAATCATTCCGTAGAACAAACGTACAATAATCACCAAATTTGCTTTCACATCCTAACCTCTCTATCAAGGAAGAAAACTAGATCGAGTAAAAATATGTAGCACAGAAGTGCTAATGATAGTTTAATATGATCATCTGTGTGTTTTGAAGTGGTCCTTTGGGGTCTTAGATGTTTAAGGCTTTTATCATGGTGGAACATTTTATACACGTAAATCAACATATATGACATATGTAGGTAGTACAGAGACTGCTAAAATGAGCTTCCAGGTGCACTGCCTAGCTCACAGAGTGGAATGATTTTATGTGGCTACCTGTGTGCTCCTTCCTGATTGCACCAGTGTGACCCCCTCCCGAGTTTCACACTTCTGATCTTTGTCCTCAATACTATTTCCACTGACATTGTAGTGTTGCTACACTTGTATAGATCGTCAACAACGTGTAATGCATTTTTCACTTTTAATTTTTATATGGATATTGTATCCTGTGTATTGCTTAGTTTGATTTTCTAATTTTTATTATGTTTCTGACATTCATCCACGTGGAATCTTAGAGCAATAGCTGTGTTATTTTCATTGCATGTGAATTTTATTGATAACTTTCTGCATAAATCTCATTTTATTATTTCATCTTCTTGTTAATAATATTTGAGGGAATAAAAGATTCTTTTCTGTAATGACAAAGAATGACTTGTGCCAGGGTGGTTCAGTTGGTTGGGCACTGTATCACAAAGCGAAAGGTCACCAGCTTGATTACTGGTCAGGGCACGTACCTGGGTTGTGGCTCCTTCCCTGGTTGAGGTGTGCGCGAGAGACAACTGATCAATGTTTCTCTCCCTCTCTTTCTCCCTCCTTTCCCCTCTCTCTAAAAATAAATAAATAAAATATTTGAAAAAAGAATGGTTGTATAAATATGTACATGGCTTGCTCTCTATGATTTACCTTAGTGTGTTAACAAAAATCCCACAGTATGGGCAACCTGGCTTTATACAATGATGCCAAATTGCCTAAATGATGGTACCAATTTACACTTGGCTGGCCGTGTGTGGGTAGTGACCACTGCTCCATTTCTCTGCAGTGTTTGGAATTGTCAAACATTTTTACTCTTGTCAGTCTGGTGTAGGTAAAATGCTGTTTCCTGGTTTTAGTTTATCTTTCTTTGATTAGTTATGAATTTGAGCATCTTTTTATGTTTATTAGATATTTTGAGTTTTTGCCATAAAAGATTGGCTTATACTTTTGCCCATATTCTATAGGCTATTAATCTTTTGCTGTTGTCGTTGATTCAAAAGATGCTAAGCCTTTTTGGTTATACATGTTATAGATATTTTCTTTCAGTTTGTGAATAATCTTTTTACTATCTTCATGGTGTCTTTTTGTAAAGAGTTTTATTTTTATTTGTGGTTTGTGCTTTTTGTATTATGCTTAAGAAATAATTAGCTCCTATTTTTTTCTAAAGGCCTGTCTACAGTTTTACATTTTGGTTTTTCACACTTAAGTCCTTAATAGACTTGGAATCAATTTTCATGTGTAGTGTGGCGTGCAGATTCATTTTTGATTCCTAAGTAGAAAACCAATTGTCTAAGTACCATTTATTATCTCTTTGCTCTGCAATGATAACTTAGCCATAGTCAAGTTTCATAAATATTGGTCAAATTTTAGATATGATTTCAACTCTCTTCATGTGTACAGCCCAGTTCTGCACAAAAAGGACCCTGCCTTAATTATCATAGCTTTATAAATAAATTTGTTAGCTGTTTTCACCAATTCCTCCATAATGCTCTCTTCTTCAAAGAGCTTCATCTATGCTTGGTCCTTTGATTTTTTCATAAAATATTTAGAAGCAGCTGGTCAAAGCCCACAAAAACTCCTATTGGTATTTTGATTGGAATTACAATGAATCAATAGATAAATCTGGACAGTAATGACTTCTGAGATTCTCTATCCAGAAACAAATATGTCTCTTCATTTATTTATGTGTTCTCTAAAACTTTCAATAAACCTTTGTAGTTTATATTAACAGAGATATTTCACATCTTTTGTAGCTATATTTTGGATATTGTTATGAACAGAATCTCAAAATACTATTTATTTAACTTTTCACTTGTACTATCTAGGACCTCTAGTTTAATATTACATAGAAACAGCAATACTAAGTGATAGACAATTTGCTATAGGCTGACTATAGGTGGTCCCCCCAAACTCATATTTTTAAATCTTAATGCCAACTCTGATGGTATTAGGAGGTAGGTGTGTGTCAAGTGACTAGACCATGAGGGCAGAGTCCTCATGAATAAGATTAATGCCTCTATAAAAGAGGCCCGAGGAAGCCCCCTCACCCCTTCCTCCATGTGAGAGTACAAGATATCTGTAATCTGAAAGAGGGCCATCACCTGAACATGCCAGCACCTGATTTTGGACTTCCAACTCCAGAACTGTGAGAAATAAATTTCTGTTGTTTTATACGCCACCCAGCCTGTGCTTTTTTGTTAAAGTAGCCTGAATGGCTAAGACTGACTGGTTAGATGTAATCTCTTTTTTCCCCCCTTTTTTAAAAAATTCTTGTTCAAGTACAGTTTTCTCCATTTTCCCACAACTTACCCCTATTCCACCCACCCCCACCTCCTACCCTGGATCCTACCCCCACTTTGACTTTGTCCATGTGTCCTTTGTGCTGCTTTTTTTTTTAAAGATTTTATTTATTCATTTTTAGAGAGAGGAGAAGAGAAGGAGAGAGAGGGAGAGAAACATCAATGTGTGGTTGCCTCTCCTGTGCCCCATACTGGGGAACTGGCCCGCAACCCAGGCATGTGCCCTGACTGGGAATTGAACTGGTGACCCTTTGGTTCACAGCCCGTGCTCAATCCACTGAGCTACACCAGCCAGGGCTGTCCATGTGTTCTTTATTCATGTTCCTTGACAACACTTCCCCTTCTTTCCCCCGTTATCCCTTCCCCCCTTCCTTCTGGTTACTGTCAGTTTGTTCTTTATGTCCATGTCTGTGATTATATTTTGTTTGCTTGTTTGTTTTGCTGATTAGTTTCCACTTATAGGTGAGATCGCATGGTATTTGTCTTTCACTGCCTGGCTTATTTCACTTAGCATCATGCTCTCCAGTTCCATCCATGCTGTCTTGAAGGGTAGGACCTCCTTTGATGTAACCTCATTATTAACCTGCTATAGAAGGAAAAGCATGCAAATAAATGGAAATGATCGTATCAACAAATCCAGCTAAAACAAAAGCACTCTTGGAAAATATATTTTCCATTTGGCTTTCCATTCTATCAGCATTGAGAGATTCTTTAGGGTTTAGTTAACATTAAATTGTATTGGAGAATATTTTAACTGTTGCAGCACCTTGGTAATCTGCACCTTAGCAAAGATTAATTTATATCAGACAATAACAGAGGTTAATTTTGACTAGGAAATAAATGAGCAAAAAAAAAAAACAACTCTGTTCTGAGTCATTCAGGGGAGAAAAAATCCAGGTACCAGTTTCTTTCATCTGATCCTCCAGGTGACTCAGGATGGAGAATTTTTTGTTCTACAGATCTGCCATGTGTAACTAATAGATCATTGCAAGTGCTACATTTTCCAAGCTGCCGAGCCATGTATACTGTACAATCTGTCTTTTAAGGGGGCTTTCCTTGAGCAATGGAAACAGATGTCTGCCTGAACTTTGCTTTGAAGGATGTGTAAATAAAGCCTCTTGAATTATCAGAGAAAGTGCAAGATAAATAGGAATATATTATATTTATATAATATATAAATATTATATAATCAGCCCCTATATTCAGATGTGTACATTACTTGT
>VMDR010033441.1:0-11365 GCA_007922815.1 Macrotus californicus
CTCTTTCTCCCCTCAGTACACAGAGGGAAAGCCATATGAGGGCACAGAGAAAAGGCACCATTAATAAGCCAAGGAAAAACCTGCAGATCTTGATCTTGGACTTCTATCCTCCAGAACTGTGAGAAAATTAATATTTGTTGTTTAATCCACCTAGTCTGTGGTATTTTGTTAATGGTAGGCCAAGATGACTAATAAAGTGTGTCTCTTTGCCATAATTGATAACCATCTGTCTAGGAAAAATACGAATTATCAGCACTCAAATGCATAAATTTAGTAGGCATTGCTGATGAATCTAGAGGGCCCTGTGCATAGGGGTATTTATGCAATATAACGATTCTCTCTTAGACTGTCAATGTATTCTGTTTTATGAGAGGATTGGGGGCACAAAGGGTTACTCTCTGAGGTCTACTATTATGCTTTTCAGTAGGAAAGTATGCCTTTGTAGCAATCCATGCATATCTGACTTCAAATCCCAACCCTGATATTTATTAATTGTGGGACTAGACACAATTTCTGTACTTTCTCTGATTGTCAGTTTTTATCATTTCTACAAGGTGAGAATTCTGTCTCTCTTCACTGCTGAGAAAAATGTGGTCTTATGTTCAAAGTGTCTGGTAGAGGATCGGTACTATTTTTGGGTTTTCTTTGGCATTTCATAGGCTTCCAGGAAACCAAGATTGGGGGAAGCTGCCCAGGAAGTAAATATGGCCATGGGGGTTCTCACTGGTCTATTTATTAGGGTGCTCAGAATATTGTTTTGGTATAGGGCCAAAAGATTAGTTAAACTTTGGCCAGTACTTAATAACAGGTTGTGGTTGCAAAGAATATTACTGGACTTGAACAAAAAAAGAACTGGGCTCAAGACCAGAGTCTGCCACTTTCTATGTAACTTAAGACAAGTTCTTTATCTCTGACCTCAAGTTCCTCATTGTTAATGGGAATAACCATACCAACACTCACAGGTATTGATGAGATTCAACGCAAGAAGCAAAAACATTTTGCAATTTGTCTAAACAGAAATGAGTTTTTAATATAAAAAATCGTTGAATTCACTTGGGGAATTAAAACTACAATGACTGAGGAGTCTGGGTCATATATTCACTCAACCATTGTCTGGAGAAATGATGCTTGGCCCTGTTCTGGGCATAAGTCTACCTGGAAGAACAAAAGGGATTTGGCTCCTGTCTTCAAAGAACTCTCCATCAAACAGGGGAGACAGATGTTAAACACATAAAAATCCTAATAAATGTATTATTTTAAACTATGAAAAGTTTCATAAACAAAAAGACTAGGCAGTCATGAAAAAGATGATCGGTGGTACGTGTAGTGGAGAACTGATTTAGACTGAGGGCCAAGGACAGTCCTCTGCCAGGGTGATGAGATGGGCAGGTTGGGTGCAAGTGAGGCAGGTGAGGACAGGGTGAGAAAATGATCTTGGGTGGGGGGCAGCATGAGCAAACATCCTTGGATGAGTCAAGGAGCCACCATGGCTGAACTTAAGAGACCAAAAGAGGAGTGTTGGGAGTCGGAGGTAGGGAGAGAAGGCAGGGCCCTGTTACCCAGGGCCTTGAGGGCACACAAGGGATTATGCCTTTTAACCCAAGTGCAATGAAAATCCATGGAGGACTGTCAGTGGGGGAAGGACAGGATCCAGCCAAATGTCAGGTCACTCAGACTGCTCTGCATTGAGCCTCCAGGAGGGGAGCAGGTGGGTCAGTAAGGAGGGCATCTGGCTACCAGGTGTGAGGGGGGGAAGGACAGCATCTTGTCCCTGGGAGGGAGGGTTAGGACAGTACTCAGCATCCAGCTCTGTGAAGTGAGGAGGGAAGACTGAACCTAAAGGGAGCAAAGGAGGTAGGTGGGCTCAGGACATAGTTTGCAGGTAGAATGGCCAAATGGTTTTGCTAGAATGATAATTGCTAGGCAGCATCTCCACTTCCTTATGTGAGAAAGAAAATGGTATAAGTAGGAAGAAATAACATGAATCTTTGTTGAAAAAAACCTTTAATAGACTGACAGCTTTTGAAGATGGTTGGCAAGTGCGATTTGAGATGTTTTGATACATCTTTTTCTCACAGGAAGAGTGATATAATTCCATCAATTTCAAAGTGAAAATAAATAAATAAATAGAGGCAAGGCATTGTTTGGGGCTAGGAGAAAAAATGCTCATTATTTCATTTACTGTTAAGCAATTTATCTAACCAGTATATTTCTCTCATATGGAGTCCAATAAGATTTTGTGATTATAATTTCAACATCACTACATAAGTTGTTGTTTACCTCTGGAATTTTTTATACTTTTCCTACATTTGCCTTGCATAGAAATATTTATATTTTCTACCTTCAACTTAAGTTACCATAATTATTTAAAATATATCTTTATTTCTATTTTATATTCTATTTTCTTTCACTTGCCTTTATGGGACATATGTCATTATTTTACGAGAAATGGCAGTTTTCATAACTTTAACTTCAGCACAATAAAAGCAGAATTTTGACCATTTTCCCAAGGACAGCAGTTATAAAAGAAACTTTACATTGTAGCTACATCGATAAAAGCAGATAGAGCTTTACAATAAAATACCAGCCAACAGAATTTGGAGTTACAATACTTTCAGGTTTCGATCATCACCACATTTCAACTTGTCATCTCGTCTTCATTATTAATGCCCTCTAAAATATTTCTCCTTCTGCTTTATCTGCTCTCATAACCCTCTCTTCTCAAGAGCTGGCCGGGAGGGGAGATGCCTGCTGCCTCACACGAAGCACAGAGACCTTCTGTAATCCCTCACCCTCTAAGTGATTTTCTCACAGCAAATGTTTCTGTAAATTTCCTTATTTCCAACTGATGAAGTAATCTATTCATTTTGTTACACATCTTTCATTCGCCCGTGTGCACATAAAAAATAAATGATGGTTCACAGCATTACATCAGTATACCGGTACCACTCTTTTTTTGCTAGCATTAACAATCCTCTTTATACCAAATCCCTATGAGACAGGCTGACAGTGACAATAGCAAAAACGTCCCTTCTCTTGAATTTTAAATGTAGCTAAAGTAAAAAGTAATTAAGAATCAACTTGCTCCAGGCAGATGAGTGATTTTCTACCATCCAGTGGTCTAGTGAATCACATAATGTTCCTAGGGATCTTCCCACTTCCCGGGAGCTTCAGCAATGACTTCGTTGGGTCCCCAAGCCCTGTTTAAGGGCTAGCATATCTCTATCCATTTACAAGAAGCAACTAGGACATTAAAATTCAAAATATCATTTTCCACAATATAAATAATAGAAGAGAGTACAGATAGCCTTAGCTTCTCTTACATTTTCAGACGAATCAGATCCACGTTAGGCCACCCTGCTTAGAATCAACAATGTTAGAAATGTT
Source organism: Macrotus californicus (assembly GCA_007922815.1). Classification (NCBI taxonomy): domain Eukaryota; kingdom Metazoa; phylum Chordata; class Mammalia; order Chiroptera; family Phyllostomidae; genus Macrotus; species Macrotus californicus. The sequence goes on from VMDR010033441.1 coordinate 3,388, forward strand.
TGGACCCCTAAAATTCATGTAACTTTTAGGACTGGGAAAATGGGTACTTTAAGTAGCCTTGGTTCTATAGATGAGAAAAAATTTTCCAGGGAATAAATTTGATTTCTCATATAAATGTCTGTGACCTCTGTGCTGAACAACAGTTACAAAGAGAAAAATCATAGTTATACATCCCTATTCTATAACTTTTCAAGGTGCACATAAGTCTCTTATTTTTGTTTTGATCCACACATCAGTACCATGGGGAAAAGAGTAGTTATTGATTCTACTGCCCAAGTGAGAAATACAGGGAAAAAATGGCGATCCTTCTATGGTTCCAAAGCTCACACGTGACAAATGCAAGCCAAGGTGTCCAACTGCCAGGCCTGGTCTCCTCCTGCCATAGCCTGAATGCCCCGACTGCTCCTCATTGACTATGGACCCACCATCCATCCGTGTCAGGAGCTAGTGCAAGTTCCGTGCACTGAGGGCAAAGGCTGCATGAGAACCCTGCATGCATGATCTTGGCGCCTCTGTCTGTTATTTGACTTCATATTGATCTGGCTGCATTTTAAAAAAACATACATTTTAATCTTCTGGTGGTTGTGTATTAGCTTGATGCAGATCAGCTCTCCCACTGTGAACAACTAGAAAGGCTGAGGAAAAAAATCAAAAGAATTACCTCACTTACTTATTAATGAGGCTTATGAATACAAGTTATATTAGATTACTCAGGCCGCCATAACAAAATACCACACACTGGGTGGCTTAAACAACAAAAATTTATTTTCCCAAAATTTTGCAGGGTGGAAGTCCAAGGTGAAGGCGCTGTCAGGGTTGTTTTCCTCTGAGGCCTCTCTCCTTGGCTGGCTGATGGCTGCCCTCTTGCCTCCACACACAATCAACCCTCTGTGCTCATGAGCCTGTGGTATCTCTCTGTGTGTCCAGATTTTCTCTTCTAAAAAGAACAGTAGTCAGATTGGATTCGAGCTCCCCATATGACCTCATTTAACTTTGATTTTCTGTTTGAAAACAGAGACATTTCTATCTCCAAATACAGTCACATGCTGCGATCCAGGGGGTTGGGACTTCAACACATGAATTTTTGGAAAATATAGTTCAGTCCATAACAAGGACCATAAATAAAAGTCTATCATATCTCTATGTATTTACAACAAACTACTAGAACATAACAAGATTTCAAATATCATTTTCAATAATATAAATAATAGGAATTTCTATAAATAACTACAAAAAGAGTTTTGTAAGATTTCTGTACAGAAAATTATATGACATTATTGAGAGGAATTTAATAGGACAAACAAATGCAGAGATATACCATGTAAATGGATTGGAACACCTAATACTGTAAAAATGACTCTTTCACCCAAATTGAGAGATGTAATCTCAACTATAATTCCAATAGGTCTTTTTGTGGAAATCTAAATGTTGAAGCTAAAATCCATGCAGAAATGCATATAGCCAAGAATAGCCAAGATAAGCTTGAATAAAAATAACATAGCTGAAGAATTTTTATAGAGCTGGCAGCTAACAGAGGTATATAAAGCATGGACTATTAAATAGAGCATGAACTCTGAAAAGGGACTCATCCATAGATGGGTGTATAACTTATTTGGAAGTTGGTACTACAGTGTGGTGGGGGAAGAGACCATCTTTTGAATAAGTTATGATGGATCAAGTGAATATTTACATGGAGGTAGCATATTGCTTTCAACTTTATGTCATAAAAAATTAGTTCTTAGTGGATTCTAGATACAAATACTAAAAGAACAATAAAGATTCTAGAGAGTACTATTTGAGGATATTTTTTGACTTGGGTATAAGCTAAACTTTCCTAAAGAGAACAATAAACATTAACTATAAAGGAAGATACTTATAAATTAGATTCCATTAAAATTATGAAATTCTGTTGAATATTAAAAAGTAAAAATGTAAGCCAGACTACAGAAATATGTACCCAACAAAAATTTTGTTTCCATAATTGTTTTAAAGTCTTAGAAATTAATAAGTGATGGACAAGTGCCCCATGCTGTAAGACTTGATTCCATAAATTTACTTAAATCTCTTGGGTACCTAACCCAACTAATCATTAATCAGTTATGATTATTTCTAGTAAAATAAAGAAATTTGAGGATGCATGAAGTTACAACACTTCTCACTGGTATATAAGGAGGCATATTGTATAAAGTTATTCAGTCATGTGGCTTACTTATACTATTTTGAACTGTCTTCACACTCACTAATTTTTACGTTAAATTATGTGAGCCAACAGGGGCATTTTCAGTCACTTTTATTTACAGGCAAAAATATTATTATTAGTGTATTCTTGTGTTCAATATTTTAGGCTATGATATATTTGTTTATGGAACCTTTGGGCTTTATGTCAAAATCTACCAGCTTCTCATAGAAATGGTAAGTGAGATAAGCAATAACTAGTAGACAGACAAGCCATATCATATTCAGAAGGAAGTTTTCTTATAATTTCATTCATAATCATTAGAAGCTTTGTGAAAAAAAAAGGTAGCATGTTTTTACAGTAAATATAGAAATGCTCAGGAGGAAATTTCTCTACATTAAAACAAACCAGAATCAGAGGAGACATACTTCCTCACAATACATTAAAGTCTCTAACCAACTCATTGCCCATTCTCTGTAGTGATGCCTTTAAATGTTTCCTTCTCCTAAAATCTCCATGCGTTTTTCAACAGAAGCCCTTGTTTCCAACCTCTCTATGAGGTGAGCCACTGATGTATCTCAGATTTGTATCCCCAATTCTACAGACTTGCCTGCATTTTCAGTTATTGTTTTTTCTCTCCCCGCTGTGAACCTGAGTAGGGCCCCTGTCTGGTTTCCTCTAACCCTTCCTGGGGTGCTCTGGGATGCATATACACCAACTGCAACCCCTAGGCCCCTGATCAATCAATTATCTTCTTTCTGGTGTATATCCAGCCTCAACTTCTCTGTCTACTCATCAGCATTGAAAATTGCTCAAGAAACTTTTATCTGAGAAATAAAGCCTTGACACTATGTATCCCTCTCACTACTCAATCCCTCTTATTACTCATATGACTCTTTGTCCTTTCCATAAACTTCCTTAAAATTCTTCTACTTTTGTTGCCTTCATTTGCTCTTCACCTCCCCAAGATCACTGATCAACTCACTTAAATCTCCCTATTTCCCAAAAATACAGTTGAAATTCTGTATGTCAGGCATCCAGTGATCCCCTGTAGCTATAACCAGTGACTGTTTTATATCTTGACCCCCAAAGCCAATCCTGTTTATGTATTCACAATGTCAATAAATACTTAACACCGTGTTCTACCCAGTCGTTCATGCCAGAAACCGAGCATAGGATGATGATGGACTGCAAGTCCCTAAGAACGTAGGCTTTTGGTTCATTATCCACTTCTTAACAAATTCTGCTATTTAAGTGAGACAGATGATGTGGATTAATGCCAAGCAAAACTTTAAAGCTTTTCAAATATATTGCCGACCTACCCTCCACCCCTAAAATATGTTAGTTTATATTTCTCCTTGAAGGGAGCTGGTTCCCACATACTTCAACATCATCAGGACGTTGTCATTCTCTTTTGTCTTAATCACTTAATGGTGAGTGAGCAATGGAATTTCGCATTTCTGAATTCTGATGATGCTGGGCCTGTGTTGACATACGCCTTGTCATTTTGAACTTTTTTGAATTCACATTTTACCCTTTGTCCATTTTTCCATTATTTTGCCATCTTCTTTTTGGTTTGTAAACTCTTATTTTTTTCAAGGAATAAAGCATTTACTTGCATCAAGAGGCAAAAAAGGGTGCACAAGACCCTGCCCTTTGCAATCCATGAGTCCCCATGGCCAGTGGATCCACTACAGAGACAAAACTGCACACATTCCCGTTTGCTGCAGTGAGGGACCCTGTACACTCTTTAACCCGACATACATCTCTCAGGAAAGTTTTGTTAACCAATGGAATGCACCCAGATTATGCATTATACTTAGTCTGTATCTTGCTCTTGAGTTATACTTCCAAACTGTAATCAAATAAAAATAACTAACGGCACAAGAGAAAAACAAATATCATCATCAATGAAATATCAGGGTCATTGCAGACCTAGTTTTTGGCTCTGAGTAGAGACTTACAGGGCCAGTTATGGCCTTACTCAGGCTGAAGAAAAACCCTGAGTGTTTTACTAGTTTATTCTAGGACAAACACTATGTTGCTTCTCAATGAAGTTCTCAGCTACTGATTTTAGTCAGGCTTCAAGGCAAGGAGGTTGTGGTCTTACTTATAGGGAACTGTAGGGTGCTTCCAATGTCTCCAATGTGGGTGGACCTGTCACTTTGATCCGTGTCCCTCTGCTCTTTGTGTCCTGCACTGGACTGGTGACAATATTGGACAGTGAGGGGGAGGGGGCAGAAATAAGCAACACAGCTGTCATATCAATCCCCAGCATCTGGGAGAATCAAACAATTATTTTTTCTTTAAATTATGTCATCGAAGTGCTAAAAGTTCAATGTGCAGGAATCTGAACTAAATAAGATCGTTTTCACTCCTGTCAGATGCACTGTGTGTGGTTTCCTGGGCTGCCCTTCACCCCACCTCTTTCCACCCTTTGCCCGGAAGATGCCCCTGATCCTCCCAGCCTCCCTGTCTCCAGTGCCCCCTCCCAGCCAAGCTGCAAGTCGTCTTATGTTTTCCTAAAACTTGACTTTGGTGCTTTCACGCTCTATACCCACTAAAAATAAGAAGAGTGAATTTAGGATATCTAGTTCAGATCTGGCAGTTATTCCATGAAAAAAATATCAATTTATTTTCCAAATCTTTAAAGATAACAATTCAGTCATTCCCATTCTTTGCAAATGAAGTTTAAGCATCTTAGTGCAACCTTTTAAAAATATATAATTGACATAAAACATTGTATAAGTTAAAAGTATACAACGGTTGACTTGATACACTTATATATTGCAATGTGGTTACCAGCATAGTGTTAGCTGACTCCTTTGTCCCCTCACACAATGATCATTTCTGTTTATTATGGGGACCCTTAAGATACAGCCTTTCAGCGACTTTGAAGTTGTAGTACAGTATTGTTTGCAGGATGACCAACCAACTGAGCCACTGGCCAGGGCTAGCACGGTATTGTCGACTGCGGTCACCATGCTGTGAGTTAGGTCTCCAGAACTTATTCATCTGCTAATTTGTGCCCTTAAAGAGCATCTCCCCCATTTCTGCCATTTCCTGGCCCTTGTAATAACCATTCTACTCTGGTTCTACTAGTTTAGCTTTTCTTAGTGTTTTCAGTTCTCATACCTACATTAAGTGTTTGTCTTTTCTTTGTCTGTCTTGCCTCACTTAGGATAATGCACTCAAGATTTATTGCAAATGGCAGGGTTTCCTTCTTTCTCATGACTGAATAATATCCCATTGTGTGAGTGTGTGTGTGTATACATCATACATATGAGTACATATGTATGATATATATATATATATATATATATATTTGGCATGTTTATCATTCATTCCTTTGTGGACACACAGGTTGTGGCCATATCTTGGCTACTGTGAATAATATTGCAATAATCAGGGAAGTGCAGATGTCTCTTCAAAGTCCTGATTTTGTTTTCTCCAAATAAACACCCAGGAGTGGAATTGCTGGATCACATAGTAGTTGTGTTTCTTTTTAAATTTTTTGAGGCACATTCATGCTGTGATGGAACCAATTTACAATCCTGCTAAGAGTGCACAAACGTTCCCTTTTCCCCTCATCCTCACCAATACTTACCTTTTGTCTTTTTGGTAACAGCCATGCTAAGCAGGTGGGAGGTGAAATCTCATTGTGATTTTGATTTGCATTTCCTTGCTAGTTAGATATCGATCACCTGTTCATGTATCTGCCTTCTTTGAAAAATGTCTGTTTTAGTTTCTCTGCCCATTTTTTTATCATGTGCTTTGTGCCACCTTCTATTCCTCAGGGTCCTGGCTCATTAATCTGAACCCCTTCCCATGGCCTGGAAAACCCTGTCCTTTGCTCCACATCCTAGGCACTGTTTCTTCACCAACCTGAAGGCTCCTGAGGGCTTTGCACTCACAGCTCAGGTGTGACAAGCAGGGCAGCATCTGGGAAATGCTGGGTCTCAGCCCCACCTATACTCCTGGGTCAGAATTTTAATAATTTTATCAATTCCCTTTGGGCTGGTCAATGCTCCTTAAAGTCTAGTCCTCCCTAGCCTGCGAATTCCACATGTGACTACATGAAATGTCTCTGCATATTTTATTATTTAGTTGTGGACAGGTGGTCTCCTTTCCTGTGTCCCTGAGCCACCCTGTCCCCAGTGTACCCCAACCTCACAGTTGATTGGTCTGGAAGCTGCATCCCTGTTACATAAGCTCTAAATTATGTGGATCAAAACCAGCCACCTCTAACCTGGTTCCATCACCTACCATTTGGGTCCACAAGGCTCACCTTGCCTGCGCAGTCTGCATGTGGATCCAGGTGGCCCTGACCTGGCCAGGACCTTGGGGCTCGCCACTTTTAAGGTGGTGAGCAATGCTGACCTTATTTCGGTCTCCCCATGAGGAAGAGGCCCCTCTCTAGTGGACTTCTGCAGGGCCACCTGTCTTCCCTGGGGCCTGTCCCATGCCGGGTGAAAGGCAGCAGCAACCAGGAAGGAGCAATCACTTGGACATAATCTCTCTCTAGACTCTATGTCCTTTATTAGAATTTGGAAGCTTAAAAAATACATTTTGAGTGATCAAGAAATTGAACTTTGTATTTGATAAGTGGAATTCTATGGTATTTGCCTTTTTGTGACGGACTTGTTTCATGTAGCATCATGCCCTCGAGATTCATCCATGCTGTAGCATGTGTCATGGTTTCCTTCCTTTTTAGGGCTGAACGGTCTTCCGTTGACTGTATAGGCCAGCTTTTGCTTATTTGTTCACCCGTCCACGGACACTGGGGTTACTTCTGTCTCAGGTGTGAACTGAGGAGTGTCACTGAAGTAATGTCATATGCGTGTATCTCATTCATGATTGAGGGAATTGCACAAATGTTTACTCAACACACGGTTTGTGCCTATCTCTGTGCCCGGCAGGAGGAATACTCATGAAACAATTCACTCTGTATTCTCAAGGAACATCCAATCTAGTGGGAGGGAAGGGCAGCTAAAAATGAAGTTATACATGGTGGGAAATGTGAGATTATGGCTTGAATACATGTTTATTCTAGCCTCAGAAGGTCCAGGAAAGCTTTCCTGGGTAGATTATCTATAATGAGTTATGAAGATACCTAGTTAGCTGAAAACACTACTAACAGTCTTCTAGCCCAAGAGCAAAGAACAGGGTAGGGATTAAAGCATGCAAAGGCCCAGTGCTGGATGATCCTGGGGAACCAACCAGCCTGCAGATGAGGATGATTTGAATCCAGGATTCTAGGAAATAACAGTCTTTGAGGAGGGTGGCGCAGAGTGAAGCAGAACCTAGATTTGATTTTGAGGGAAAGGAAAGCCCTTTAATTGATTTTCATTTTTACAAAAAACTCTGGATTTGCTAAAGTAGAAATTGGGGGAAACAGACCGGTGACCAAGAGAATGTTCAGGACAGGTGAGAGACTCCTACAGCAAGTCTGCCACTGAGTAAGTGGAGAAAGATGAAGACAGTAGAACCATAATAAAAAGGGTGAATTGGTAAAGGGATCTTCAGGAAATTCTGGCCTGGCCTAGTTTTGCATGCCTGTATTTGCTTGAAGATACTCCATTATCCTGTTCTGATTCCCATCAGAACAAGCACAAACATATGAAGTGGGGTGGCACTCTGGTATAGATGCTTTGTTTTGATTTCCATCAGACTCAGTACAGACCCGTGAAGTGGAGTGGAATTGTGGTGTCAGTGTAACCAGTCAGATGTTACTGTATGAACTAATGTCAAAGAAAACATGATTGGTTAAATATACACTTGGTTCAGAGTGATATTTTTTTT
>VMDR010033442.1:0-11364 GCA_007922815.1 Macrotus californicus
AGATCTGGAAACTCTTATATGAGAATGGGTTGGATGTGTAGAGGATATTACACCTAAAAAGGGAAGGTTTGTGCAATGGACATATGAGCTCAAATATTTTCATAGCTCTTACATGGAACTAGATTAAGTTTCATTTACCCCATATGTCAGAACCATCAAACTCTTAAAGGTCAGTTTCAGTTCAGCCACAGCTATTTGGTTTTTTATCAATTAAATTATCTAAACATGATAAAGCCTGAATTGTAATTAGTAGAGGAACTTCCTGATGTAAATGGAAGGCTGAACCAAATCACTGTATTAGCCCTTCACTTAGCAAACAAGTATCAAGTCCCTATCATGTCCCAGGTGTTGAAAAAAAATTTCTAAGTCACTGATGACTAATAATATATGAGTACATTTTAATCTATAAGAAAATGTTTCTCAAAGCCATTTAAAAGATATAAAATTTATAATAAGCTCGTGATGATTATTACAGTATTCCATATATTAATTCATGCTGAGTTTACTAAGTTTACAGTTCTGCACCAAGTAGGGTGAGTGATGCAACAATACTTCATTCATTTGTAAGAATGAATTCAGCAGTTGTATTAATCTGTCTAGAGCACTGAGTATTCTTAGGAGGAGTGAGAAAAGTGAACTAATGATGTGGTAGTTAAAGAGAACCAAAGGATGGAAGGCAGAGATAGAGCCAGGGTCCCAAAGTGTAGCACTCGGAGCAGCCGCATAAGCATCCCCTGAGAACTTGTTAAACATGCAGATTCCTGGATCCCACTCCAGACCTACTAAATGAGAAACTCTGAGAGTGGATTCCAGCAAGTTGTGGTTTAACAAGCCCTCCAGGTAATTGTAATTCATGCTCAATTTGAGAACCACAGAGTAGATGGCTGGCGTGAAGTAGACTTTAGATATGATTTGGAAGGGAATTCGTGGTCACTGCACATCAGTGGAAAGAAAGGAATAAGAGATCCCATAGCTTGTAGTAGCAATATGATTTATTGGCTAACTTATGTAATGCATAACCCAGAGGGCACCTAAAACAACCAGTGTTGAAACTCTTGTTTGAAAAAAAAAATTATTGATAGTTTTTTTTTTTAATTTTACATCTACAATTTCAAATGATAGAGCTGGGTATCGATGTCTGCCAGAAACAAGGCCTACATATTTTGTTTCTCAGATAATGAATTCTTTCTCCCTCTAAAATAGTGTTGGGTAATGTTCCAAAAAAGTAATTACAGGCCAGTTAGTAAATATATGCTGAGACAGTAGACTGCCAGATAGCAAGGGCTATATGTCTGCCACTGCTGATGAACCGGCTAGAGAGCAGAGCTATCTTTTTGACCTTATATGGGATAGAGACCCCATTAAAGACAGAATCTGCATCTCAGTTATTAAACATATTTCTCCCCTATTTTCATCCTCATGGGTGTATATTTTCTGTTCTTTTGTTGTCTAATGGAATAACAATCAGGGAAGCACACTTTTTACAAATTACTCCTGCGCTTCTTGTCTTCCTCTCTTACTCAATCGGCTTGTCAAGCTGTAAGAGATTATGTGAAAGTTTTAGGAGTTAGAAATCACAGCTATTTCAATCTCATTTTCATATAAACCGAACAGTAAGTTATTATATTGTAACAGTGTATCACTTCGGACCTAAATTACAGCGAAGTAGTTTGTAAATCCCATAACAGAGATAGATAGTCCATTTATGGAAGCATGTTTCTTACAGTTTGCGATAACTCTCGGCTCTAGCACATTTTATATAACATTTTAATGTATTAGTTTGGAAGGATATAGTCATAATATCCTGGGCTTTCTGATTTTTGTTTCTCTGTAACCCCTGTTGCTGAAGCTGATTAGAAACCCACTTTAGCATCAGTCGCTTCATATTCTAGGATTAGTCCTGTTTTAGGTCAAGAGCAATGTAAGAAACATTATGTCTGAAAATGAAAGAGTTGCTACTGTCTACCTGGCTGCTTTTCCTCTTTATATGTTGTACTGCTGTCCGATAATTAGATTCTTGCCCTGGCACTTGAGATCAGAACTTTCCTCACGCTCAACAATTGGTCTAGAGTTCTATCTTGATGCTCCATTTCAAAACCATTACAGGAAATTCTTGCCATTATCTGCAATCTCATTACCTCCCCAGATACTGACTATCCATTCACCCAACAGGTATTAAGCCATTTTCTTTCTAAGTACTCCAATTTGACTCACACGCATTTCAAGCAATCCTGCTTTGTGATCTAAAGGATTTACGTGAATATCTCTTGTCGGCTGTTAGAAAGTTTCTTGGTTGTCAGCTGTAGTGGATGCTCTTGGTGCCCCACCTAGATGCTCTAAACCTGCAAGTGCACCCATTCTCCATCTGCTGGGAGTATTGAGTTAAAACTCACAGCTACTGCTATCACTACCACCCTTCTGTGGAGCATTACCTTAGACCAGTGGTTCTCAGACTTTTGCTTGCTTCTGAATCACCTAGAAAGTTTGTTAAAACCGGTGGCTGATCCCTGGCTGGTGTGGCTCAGTGGACTGAGCGTGGGCTGTGGACCAAAGAGTCACTGGTTCAATTCCCAGCCAGGGCACACGCCTGGGTTATGGGCCAGGTCCCCAGTAGGGGGCGCACAAGAGACAACCACACATTGATGTTTCTCTCCCTCTCTTTCTCCTTCCCTTCCCCTCTCTCTCAAAATAAATAAAATTAAAAAACAAACAAACTGATGACTGGGCTCAGCTCCCAGAGATTCTGATTCAGTAGGTCTAGGATGGGGCCTAAGAATTTGTATTTCTAAGAAGTTCCCAATGATGCTGATGCTGTTGGTCTGGATGAGTAACTTTGAGAGTGACTGTTCTAGTCTAAAAGTAGGAGCTTCTTAGTCCCTGGAGACTGTGTGTCCCATCTCCTTTGCTTGGGGCACATCATGGTCGATGACTGATTGCCACTAGCTTGTAAAGGTCAGGCCCTCTTGCCTCAAGGTGGCAATATTTCTGTTTCATTCATGCTCCAGACCTGTCTGGTGGGATAAGAATTAGTCACCATCAGAAACCACATTTTGGCTTAGCTTCCTTCCTCACCCCTGTTTATCCTGCTTTTTTCACTCTCTCTCAGGAAAGCACTCTGACATTAACTAACCTGAACAAAATCTCCATCTTAGACCATGCTTATAGAGGACATGACCAGAGCCTTGGGCCTGCGGTTTTGGTTTCTAGTCTCTGTATTCCAAATTATTCCACAAATGTATACTGAAGGCCTTTGAAGGCCTAGGCAGTGCCTGGTATATGGGGAATATCGAGACCCAGTCTTTCTCTCAAGCAGCCCACCACTTGTTCAAAGACTGGACAAGTAAATCCACAAAATACAACACTGTGGTTGTTGCTATGCTACATCAGTGCTGAGAATTTGAGGTCATAGAAGCTTTTATCTGAGCCACGGAGGGTGTCATAAGCTGGGTCATTTAGAGAAAGAGACTGAAATGAAAATTTGTGGCGAGGAGGTTTATTGAGACTTATTCTTGGGCACACCAGTAAGGAAGTGAGGGAAGCATAATCATACGGGTGAAGAGGCTGGGTGAGGCCTCAGGCAAACCCATGGGGAATTGTGTACGTGTCCAGAATTAAGGAAAGGGATCAGTTACTAGATGCAGCCAACCCATGAAGGGGGGCGTGGCATCGATAGAAGCAACTCCCTTTGGCTGAGGGATGCCCAAAGATGGATTCAGCTGTAAGGTGTCATTAGGCAGTTCTCCCAGCTGCTGGGGAAATAGATGCTGAGTCCTATAGTAGGGATCTGGGTGGTGAATGCAGCATCCAGTACAGGCGGCCAGCACATACGAGGAGAGATCAGTCCTCAGCCCTTTCATCCCAGAACTGTACAATTCAAGTCGGACATTCAGAGAAAAAGGCCTTGGGATGCAGCACAAAGAGTACACACACACACACACACACACACTCACACACACACACACACACACAGCGTCCTGGAGATCTGTGCTTAGGATCAGCTCAGTAATATACACTGGCTTGCAGCCAGACTACCATCAATCCTAGGCCACCAACCGAGAATTTTAATTGAGTCTGTTCCTAAGCACTAAATTTCTTGAATACCGCAAACGCTACATGCAAGGTAAACCTGAGATTCCCTGAAAATGTATCCTGTAGACAGACCTGAAAGAGTTCCAACCTTGTTGAAATGACTCTGTGGAGTAATGCAGCAGGTAACAAATCCGCCGACAAGCAGCAATCTTCAGAATAAACATATGTGGGCCCAGAGTTCAGAGGCTAAAGCCAATTTAATGAGAAAGCTGGCGCTATTCTTTTTTATGTGAAATAAATGGATTCCAAGGAGCCGATGTCACAGCCTAACGGTAAATAGTCTGGCTGCAGAGCTGAGCATTTGTTTTACACTGTTCTCGGGGTCACGTAACGATGAATGGGAGTTACCTGCATTGAACAGCATTCTATCCAGTGTGTTCTAATGTCTGGTGATAAAACCCGAGAACCTAATTAAAAAGCACTGATTTGTTTGAATGTGAAATTGTTTATTTTGCAGTACATCTATGCCAAACATTGACATTTTTCCATTGTGACAGTAACAGCATGCAATTTGTAAAGAGGAATAGGAAATCTTAGTGAATAAAGAGCAGGCTATTAATAAGTCTTCATAAAGTTAATTACAGAATGTTAAGACAACAGAGGGAAGACTCAAGTAACCTCCTACCTATCCAGAGAAAATGTCATGCAGATTCACAAGTTTGATTTTCCAAATTTAGTGTCAGAGATCCAGGCCATGCACACACACACACACACACACACACACACACACACACAGAGGAATGAAATAGACCCGCCTCTCTCCTTGCAGTAGCTGGAATCTGTCCTGATGGAATGGCCTCTGGCAATAATGTGAATCAGCATGAAAGAATAGCAGACCTGGCCTCTGGAAACCATCTCCCCGCTGAAATGCATGTTTAAATTACCTCATGGCAAGGCCAGTGACATTCAAGGATTGAAAATGAGGTTAGAAAAATGAAATGTTTCTCCACTTCAGGGAGGGTCTTTTGCCTGATTAACATTATGTAAACATTTTGCCCAAGAAAGAATAGTACCAATCTTGAGCAGCCAAATGATTATAGAACAACAAACCACTTTTATGCCCCCCTATGCTTAGTTCAAGGGTTAGCAAACTGGCCCAGGGGCTGAATCCAGCTGGCGCTCATTCTTGTAAATACATTTTGATTGGAACCCAGCTATGCTCATTTGTTTATATACTGTCTGTGGCTGGTTTTTGCACCATAATGGCAGTTGAGTAGTGCAAACGAGACCATATGGCTCCCAAAGCCTAAAATATTTACTGTGGAGCCCTTTACAGGAAAGGTTCGCCTACCCCTGCTCTAGTCTGTTCCAGTTCAGTATCTTCCAGGTTTACTGGTGATGAGAATTACCTGGAAGACTTGTTCCACCTACAGCTTCTCCAGCCCCTCCTTTTGAGACTCTGATTCAGTGAGTTTGAATAAGACACAGAGACTTGTATCAGTAACAGATACTGCTGGAAATTTGGAGAAACATTGGTTGAGTTATTTTACTCTGCAGTTCTACAAAGCATTTGTTTGTGTTCATCAAGTCTACATTCTTTTCTTTACATTCCTCCTCATCTCCCCTTATAAAGGCAAGATACAGGCCAATGGACCACATGGCATTGATATGGGTGGGGTTTGCTAGAAGCAGAGCTTATGCCAAGGATTTGGGTGCATATAGTTTATTGAGGGAGCATTCTCAGGGACAGTGAAGTCATGGAAGTCAGACAGGGTAGGGGAGAAAAGCTAAGCAAGGGTCTGGTCTCAGTGGCAGACATACTCAAGTCTGATCCCACAGGGGCCTCTGCAACATGAATCCCCACAGAGTTAATCCCACGTTGAAGCGAGAGAGCTGGCCTGTGTACACTGTCCCTTCATTCCATCAGTCAGTCATTCAGAGGTAGGGTGGTCTTGAACAGAGCACAGCTGAGAGCCATTAACAGCAGTAACTGGGGCATGTGTACATCTCCAGTAAAGGAGGAGGGGGGGAGATGTACAGCATCCAATATAGGAGTTAAATCACCAAATGATTGAAATTTAGATAGACTCATAATGTGCCCTCTGGAAAGTCACACCCGCGGTAGGCTTGTGGTGATGGCCAGAGGAGGTCTGGGGGCTGGGAGGAGGGGGGCAAAAAGGGGGAAAATGGGGATATCTGCAATAGTGTCAATGATAAAAAGGTAACTTGAAAGATATGTTTAAATTAGTAAATCTTTGGAAGTAATAAATACATCTGCTAGCATTGACTTCTTCAGCCTTCTGCCATCCTTGAAAAGTAAGAGGAAAATATGTGTCAGGAAGAAGTGACTTTTCCAGTAAATAATGATTGTTTTGTTGACCAGCATCTTTGACTGGGTAAGATCTTTGAGTTATGGTTACTTCTGGAATGAACACATGAGGTTCTTCTGAATTTGAATGCATGCAACCATTGCAGAGGCCCACTTGGAATAGGACTATGTCAGAGAACTTCTCCTCCCTAGTCCTCCACACTTCATAGAAGATCTACAAGCATCTTAGAAAGATCATTCAATAAAGGGTACATTATGGGAATGTAAAATAAAGTTCCACTCTCCATACTTGTGGTTTACTTTCCGAGGAAATAATAGCTAGCACTACTTGCTAATTTTTTCAACCAGCAAGGCAGACATCAATTCCCCCATCCTCTTGCAAGGTCACATAGCTAGTCAATGGTAGAGCTGAATGTTCTGAAGAAAGGACTCCATAGACCCTATTTAAAAAGTTGTCTTTCTTTTGGACAACAAGGACAAATTGTTTGAATACACTGAGAACTTGTAAGTCTAGAGCAAAGGCTCTTTCAGACATTTCCAGATTACTTCTTGGGTTTTGCAATGTATATTCTTTAGGCTCCCAGGAGTTGGCAGAGGTAGGAAAAGAGAGATGTGATATTGTGAGAGTTGTTCTGCTATGCTCAAACCAGTTCTCACTTTCAAACTGCTCTCTCTGAAAGATGAGCACAGAAAAGGTCGGTGACCCCGGAAGAGACTATGTGATCTGAGAGCCTCCTAGAGTCCCCTCTGCCACCCTCCCCCTGTGAAGACAGTGGAGACAGCTCATAGAAAGAATGTGGAAAGTATTATACTGTTTTGTTTTGTTTAATTTTTTAAATTATTTTTTATTTTTATCTTTTTATTGTTGTTCAAGTACAGTTGTCTCCATTTTCCTGCCATTATTATCCCCCACCCCACCCATACCCACCTCCCACCCTGTTCCTTCGCCTCTTTGGCCATGTCCATGGGTCCTTTATACATGTTCCTTGATGACCTTTTCCCTTTTTTGCCCCGTTATCGCCCTCCCCGCTCCCCTGTGGTACACTGTTTTATAGACCAGGCAGAATGAAGGTAAAAAGAGCACCTAGAATCTTATCTCACTCTATTCTGCTATCTGCCTTCTTGAGGTTAAGTTGGCTTAAACTTTTGTTGAACTGAACGCTGTATGAAGTAAGGATATTTGCCCTAAATAAGTTAAGGACACTTTCAACAACATTTAAACAGGAAAACAGCAAACGAGATACAGTTCCTGGATTAACTCAGTGTTTTTGTAAGTTGGTAACAAAAATAGAACTTTGAATGTATCTCGTCTCTTTTGGGAAAGAGAACAAAAGGTATAATGGGTTCGTCAGTGAAGAAAAGAGAGAGCTGGCAGGGCCTAGATTTTCCCATGACTCTGCTGTGAACCTGAGATTCCAAAAAACAAACCGAGCTGATTTCAAAGCCAGTGCTATTTCCAATGTGCCACACCAACTCCCTACAACTGTCCTGAGGCTAGGGCTAGATAGCCAACCCTGGACTTGGGCCTTGCTCACAGAGGGCTGGATATGGGCATCGCTGAACCACAATAAGGAAGGATACCAGAACACAAGGCCTAGGCCCTCCATGAAGCCATTCTTTCTCTCTCTTGAGAAACTCAAGAAGGAAGATAAAGGTAAGGAGCTGGAGGCAGGAGCATGCTTATGTGTTTAAAAACCAACAAGGAGCCTTTTTAGATCTGTACTAGAGTACACAGGGGAGAATTTATAGATGAGGTCAGAAAGGAAAGGACAGGTGGGGACAGAGATCACCTATGGCCTTGAAAAGCACAATAATGACTTTGGCTTTTACTTTGAATGAGATCAGAAGCCATCGGAAAGCTTTGAGCAAAAGAGTTACATGATATTTCAGTTTTAAGAAGATCACACTAATGTTTAATTAATTCATTAGCTAACTAATTAACATGCTTCCAAGAAATGCACATAGAAGCCTGACTTTGGATCAACCGTAAGCACACTTTCCTAGAAGCTTACGGTCCAGGACTGAACCATGAGTCTCACCAAGGGACAAGGAGAAGGCAGCCACAACTGACAAACGTGAGAGAATCCCCAATGGCCCTGGGAGCCCTGCAAAACTCCTACTGCTACCAACAGATCAAATAATTGACTTGGGCCAACATCCACCCAGTTTAGGGAGTGTGAACAATCCTCATATAGCAACAAGCTAAGTGAGGAAAATTGTGATAAGACGATGCAGCCCACCTACGTCTCCAGCATCCAAGACTGAGCTCCAATATCCTGGCAAATTGTACCGGAGCGTAGAGAGCTGTGCACCACTTGGGCACTTGAAACATGCTTATTGATGATATGCTGAGTCCTGTTTTTGTTAAATCATTGTATATTTTCTTGGCCAACTCACAGGACCAAACCCTGTAGTACACATTCACAAAACCTTATAACCTCCCAGAAGTGTTCATGTTAAAGAAGTCTCAGTGAATTATAAGATTTTAATCCCTACTTTATGTCTAATTTCACTCTTAAATCATCGGCTAATATCCTGAGTAGAAAACGTTGGTTCCAACAGGAACTGCAGCATCTCGTGTGCACACTTCTACATGTGGTCACAGATGATCAGGGGCATTTTTACTATAAGAATACATGAGGTTTAAAGAATGTCAATATAAACTTTTGCCGAAAAACAGGTCAAAGTAAGGAATTAAAATACTTTTGGATCAAAGGTAGGAAGCGGGGATGGCTGGGGTAGGGAGGAATGGGGGTAGTAAAATGGAGACAACTGTGCTTGAACAACAATTAAATTTTAAAAAATTTAAAAATTACTTTTGGAATGATAATACTTTAAAGAATTTCATAATTGGAATTCCTGGAATGTTTATCCAAGATTTTTAAAAATCAGTCCCTGTTTTTTCAGAATGAGCATCTTAATTTTTTTGGCATTTTTGAAGCCCATTGTGGTATTTCCCATTTTGTGTGTGTCTTTTTTAATTGAATCACCTTCACTCATTTTGCCCACCCCACCCCCAGACTCCCTCCTCTGGCAACCACCAATCTGTTCTCTTAATCTATTTTTTGTAATCCTCATATAAGTAAGATCATACAGTATTTTTCTTTGTCTGGCTTATTTTACTTAGCCCAATACTCTCAAGGTTCATTCACGCTCTCTCGGATGGCAGGATTCCCTTCTTTTTATGGCTCAATAGCACTCTATTATGTGTGTGTACATTATATATGTGCATGTGTGTCTGTGTACTGTCACCTGCCAATGGACACTTAGGTTGTTTCCAAGTCTTTGCTATTAGAAATTGTGATTTTATTTCCTGTGGATAAAAGTTTTAGTGCTTTGTAGGTTATACTGATTAATGTATTTAAATGTTTATTTGTATTTAATTTATAAATTTCCTGTTACTATCTTTTTGCCTACTTTTCTATTTGTGTATGTTCCTTCTTTTACATTGATTTGTGTAAATGTTTTATATGTCAGTGATATCTGTAATCCATTGCAAACATTTTCTATTTGCCTTTTGTCTTAAAAATTTACTTCAAAAATTAACTAAATCTATACTTTTGGTATAAATTCTGCCTTTGGCTATGTGTTTAGAAAGCTTCAGTAGCTCTGTACAGGGATATGTCTGTATCAGTCTTCATCTAACAGGTAATTTCCTCATATTATGCTTAAAATATCCATTTTCTAAAAGCAGAATACCCAATTCTTTCTGGTCCATTTTGATGGAATTCCCGAACAAATTCCAACCATTACAATCCCAGTACTAACGAAAAGGGATTGCGTATCATGTAGACTGTTCATATTACCTGTATGTATTGTGATTTCCTCATGTCCCCTGCCTCTCTTGGGTCGTAATTTCCCAATGTCCCTGTCACTTTCCCAAAGAACTTTCTTTGAAGGTAAAAGCTGTGCAAAGGCATGAGACTCAGGCCTATACTTTGTTTAAATGATGGAAAAAATATAAATTATTTTCTAAGTAATAAAGATATGAAAATTATCCTTGTCAATAAAGTTTAAAGTTTGAAATGACAAAAAAAAAAGAAAGCTTCTTTTTACCTCCAGATGAGAACAATAAACACCTTCATTTTCTTTCAGTGCTTTTAAAATGAATTTTTATACGTCTGAATTTTTTGTGGCCAGATTATTTTTCCCTTTACGTTTCCCATATGCATGACACCTTTTTCCCAGCCCATCATCTGACTGATAACCTCTGCCCTTGTGCTGGGAGATGCTATAAGGTCTTACACTGCGCTTGGTCCATTTCTAGAGCTTGTGTTTGGTTTCAGCTTGTGTGTCTGCATCGCCAGCACATCAGGAACATTCCTTTAATTATGACACCCTTGATTTCCAGTTTGAAATCTGCTGCTTTAAGCTTATCAAAACTTCCTTGGCTATTCTTGCACATTTAATTCATCCTGACTATCTTGGCAAGAGTTTAAAAATGCCATTTGGATTTTTGTTGAGAGTGCTTTAAATATTTTGATTAATTTAGGGATAATTGGAAGTTTTACCATATTAACTTTCCATCCAGACATATGGTTCCTCTATTTTTCCAAGGCTTTTAAAAAATTTCTGACGGTAAATTGTTATAGTCTTCTTAATGTGGATCTTGCACATTTCTCATTAAGTTTATTCCTGTTCATTTTATCATTGTTACTGCTGTAAATGAAAATTTTGGAATTATATTTTTAACTTTATTCCTGGGTGTGTAAGGGAATAGTTTCCCTGGGTGCCTGGGAAACTATAACTTTGTGTACATATTTATTTTTCTATATTTCATCAAATTTTATGGTGTGGGGATCTTGCCAGTTTTAATGTGGACATAAAGAGAACATTGGCACACTTGAACCTTCCCAAGGATTTCTAAACTATATTTCCTTTGATAAATGAGTTATTTCTGAGATCTTTACATGTAAATCTGCATTTCTTTTTGTGAATACTTTATGCAACCTTCCACCTGTAACTGAGAGAACAAAGGAAAAATGAGGAGCAATGTGATCTATGAT
>VMDR010033443.1:0-11370 GCA_007922815.1 Macrotus californicus
GATGTCTGTGAGATTCATCCAAACTTCCCTCAAGCACTGTTATATGACAGAGAGAACTGCTGTCATGTGAAACCCATATAAAAGTTCTGGAACCTTTGTAAATTCATCTATGACATTTGGGATTGTGGACTTGTTTTGAATTATTTTACTTCATTTATTTTCCTTAAATGAAAGCTTCAAAATATAAAACCCTTCAAATGTGAAAAACTTGTTAATTTATTAATCAATTAGCTAATTCATCAAATTATTGAACCAGAAGAGTATAAATACATAGGCATTTAAAGGGACCCTGTCCTCTAAATCCCAAAGCCTGGAGTAGGAAATTGACAAGAGGTAACAGCAATAAAGCATGTCAAGTGCATTAGAGATGTGGGGACACAGATGAGAGATCTTGGAAAGGAAGGGGAAGCTTTCTAGGAAACAATAAAATGTTTGGGGAAGGGAACTACTATAAAATGGAAAGCAAAGGAGACATTGTCCTCAGAAGTAAGCTTATGAGCAGCAAGGAATTCATGGAAAAGATGAGGGAAAGTGAAGCGGGGAAGAAAGCATCTGGAGCACTTGTGGATGGCAAAGAAAAACAAAGAGGGGAGGATGGGTATTTGTGGTTAGTGGTTAAACACAGGAGGCTTGCTCAATTCACAGTCCCCCTGAGTTCAACACCTACATTTTTAATCACCTGAATACCTCCCCCCAGGTGTGCTACAGAACCAGGAATGTAACATGCATTCTTTTGCAAAACAAACTACTTCCTAACTTCCCAGTTTCTGCCTATGATTTTAGTTCTCTACTAGTCACTACAGATCTATGACTGTTTTCCTTGCTGGTGGCTAGTAACTCAGTCCCTCTGAATATTTTACACCATCCCTTCCTTACCTTTTCTTTTGATTGATCTCATTCAAGATCTGATCTGCCTCATCCTGACAACAACAGTCAACTCATAACTATGCTCCTTTGGTCATCTCCCCTTCTTCAGTCTATCTAGCACCCCAACTGCAAGTGATTTTTCCTGAAGTATAGTTACCACAACCTTACATCAAACAATGGCAGCCTTTGCTGACACTCCAGCTTGTACAGAATGAACTTTCTCTTGGCTTGGCATTATATTCCCCAAGGGACCTTTCTAGATTTACTCCTTAGTTTTTCTTGTTTGTTCTCCTCTCCTGAAAATTCTTCTTCAACTTTCTGATATGTTTAAGAAGTACTTAAGTCATAAAATTGTAGGGCTATATAAAGCTAATAAATTCTGTAATCACACTCAGTTGTAATGGCCATTAACATTAACCTTTAGAAAGCATAATTCCCCACAGAGAAATTATATAAGTTCTTATAGAACCATGGCAACAATGGTCAGTTCTCAATTATTTGTGACCTCCTGGTCATTTCCCCACATTCATCAAAGCCTCTGGCACTTAGTTATGGTTTTCTCCACCTCAAAGCTGCCATAATCCCTGGGTGATTTCAGTCCCCAAGAAATGACCCACCAAACACCTGGTCTGCTAGGTCCTTGACCTGGTTATTTTCAACAATAACCTCCACTCTACCTCCTCCCCAGATCACACCATGGACCTACATGTAACATTTCCATTCAAAAATTGCTAATTGAAGCATTACTCTCTCAAAACCTGTTCTGTCTTTCGTTTGTTTGTTCAGCTACTTTCCAAGAAATACCCTTTACAAGCATTTGAAGCCTACTCTGTACTCAAAACACTCCCAAAGTTAACGTGAACATTTCTCCCCTGAATGGCCTGACTCTTTCCTATCTCTCTAGGCTCACTCCATTTCACATTGCTCTTTGATTTCACAACTCCAGTTCCACTGCCTTTCTTTCTGTCCTTTAAAAATGGTGTGTTTCCTTTTGCCTTCTTGCCAAAAGGCCTTGCTCATGTCGTTTCTCTTTCCTGGAATGCCATTCCTGTCCTCTTTTCCTAGCTTATTGTCACTTTTATTTGTTCTCTGCTCAGTCTTTCTCCAGGGAAGGCTTCTCTGATACTGATGACTCCCTATGTTGTGCTTTCTTTCACAGACACTCATCACAGTTGCAAGTTTACATTTATGTATGTAAATATTTCATTAATAGAAGTGAAAGCCCTAAGGAACAGATATCACACCTGTTTTTGCTTATTATTGTATCCCTAAAACATTGCTGGCATACAGAAAATGATAGATAAATATGTGTTGAAGGAGTTAATGTATTGTAGATTCATACATCTTTGCACTGATAACAGGACAAGCTAAGTGCTGGGAGAACGTTTGCTTAGCCCCAGAGTATGGGGAGAGTGAAGGTATTCCGAGATGTCCACATAGAATGATATACCCTCACTATCCTATTTCACTCCTAAGGAAAAACTATTGAGAAGACACATAAGATTAAACATAGTTCCTGATCAGAAGATATGCTATAATCAGGTAAAAGGGGAGGGAAATACCAAGACAAATATTTTTGAAAATATGAGAGGGGACCCAAAAAACGAATTTATTTATAAAATGTATATTTATTCTTACATATTTAAACTTCAGCCACCTTCAAAGTACTCTCCATTTGATGCAATACACTTATCGAGACATTTTTTCCACTGCTCAGAACAGTTTTTGAACTCGTCAATTTTGATGTGTTTTAGTGCTTCTTCCATTTTTTTCACCTCTTCCCCATCAGCAAAACATTTCCTTTGAGGACTTTTTTCATCCGGGGAAACAAACAAAAATGTCACTGGAGGTGAGATGGGGTGAATAAGGAGGGAGGGGTACAGGGGGTCATACTGTGTTTGTTTAAAAACTGCTGAACACTCAGCTGCTGTGTGGGCAGGTGTGCTCATAAATCAACCACCAACCAACCATGAAATGGGCAAATGTGTTGAAAAAGTCTTCAGAAAAATGCACTGAAACTGAATGCAGCCTCTCACAACACCACCAGCACATGCACTGATACAGGATGGGTTCCTAGATCACTCACCTAGTAGGGGAAGCCTGTACTACAAGGGGCCTGCCCTCCAGAAGATAATTTTGGTGTTTTGGGGTCCTCCCTGGTGTGCCTGTGCTCCCTTGGGTATATACATATACACAAGATAAGCTATAATATTGAGAGTAAACAGCAACAGCACAATCCTTTGTCTGCTTAACTGGAAGGCACCAAGGTTATAAGTAAAACCAATAAATAGACAAAGACAGATTTTTGTCTTTGGGCTCTTGATGACCATAGGCCTGCCTCAGGTCACAACTGTATTCTATTTACCAAGGGACTTTCGTTAGCAAAAGCCTAACGGCCACCCAGAAGGAGGGCACCAGACACACTTCAGATGAAGTATTGAATTAGACAACATAGAAAATCTCTTCCGAGGATGAGGGTCAATGAGGCTGAAGAAACCAGTAATAATTTAGGGCCAGGAGTGCAGAGGTTGTGTGTGTGTGCACATGTACCCAGATGTTTGTAGGAACCATGTTTCTGCAAGCATTCCAAGCTTCGTTCCATATTGATTAGGATGGATTATTAAAATTAACTTTTGTTGTATCAAAGTCGACCTATATGATGTATACATGATTTTTGTTATTTACGTGTGTATTGTAATTGTTTGCTAAATTTTTACACACACACACATACATATACATATATATGCATACATACGTGTAACCATTACCAAAATCAATATAAAAATGTTTTCAATGTCCCAGAAGACTTCCTTGTCCTGAGTCAATATCTACCTCCTGAAGGAACTGTTATTCTCTCCTTTATTATCACAGGTTTAGTTTTGTCAGTTTTTATACTTCTTATTCACAGAGACGCAATGTGTACATTTTTGTATATATTTTGTTCAACATTATGCCTGCCTGATTTATTCATGTTGTTAAATAGAGAAAAAGCTCATTCATTTTCATATCAGTGTTGCATTCCATCATATGAATATTCCAGTTTATTTATCCATTTTGGTGTTATGGACAATTGGCCCAATTCCAGTTTGAAGCTACTATGAATAAAGCTGCCATGAACATTCTCACACATGTCATTTAATAGACATAAGCACTTACTTGTTTCTGTTGAGATTGTAACCAGGAGCTGGAGCCACTGATCCCTAGGTTATGCAGATATTTAACACTAGTAGATTCTGCCAAGGCTTTCCGAAGCAGCCGCACAATCTAAACTCCCACCAGACGTATATGGAATTTTAAAATAATGCATCTATCTATTTAGTTTAGTTAACATATCAAGATGTACCTAATAATCTATTTCCTTGACAACATTTAAAGCCATTACAGATAGGTTTAGGCTAATCAATACTTTTTACAGCTAGAAGCTCAGATGTATTTTATAACTTGCCTGTTTTCTCCCTACACATCAGTGAGAAGACCCCAGAGAAAGCAAATTTTGTCAACAGAACATTAAGAAAATTTAAACAAAAGAAGAAAAACTGAAACAGTGAGTTGAATTTGCAATGGTTTTCATCCATGGAACATCAAATAACTCATTAGACATTTTCCTTGAGCTCAGTTATTGAGCAGATAGTTTCCTTTAATTCAAATTGCAGAAAGAGCAATGGAGACTCACTGAAGATTCTACCCAGCCACTGAACTATTTGTCTATTGGAATTGTTGAAAATATTTTCAACACAATTAAGAGTGAATCTGGTTTTGACCTTGCCACAAACAATTTCCCTCTCTAGCTTTCCTTTTTTTTTCTTTTGCTATTGTTGATAATTCCCCAATATCTTTAACTTAGTTCATAGGCTCCCATGTATTTTTTTCTCCTGGTATACAATTCAAACATGCTCTACTAAAAATCTATCCTAGTCTACTAAAATAAAGTTAGAGGCAACTAACTGCCAGGAAAACTGCCCTTTTTGGAGGAGGAAGCAATGGGTCAGCTTTTGTTTTAAACTTACAACAAGGGTCTGCTTATAGCTATAGGTTACTGTATCATAAAGAGACATATGGCAATAACTTAAATCAATTATTTAAAAGAAAGCCATACCATAAAAACGTCACACTGAATATAATACCAGGTATAATTAAGCCATGGTTTAAAATGTTAACTCCACCTATTAGTTACAGTCTACCCGGGTCCTCTCTCTCTTGTTTTTCCTGCAACAACTTCTCCCAGCCCAGTTACCATGAGTCACTTCTGCTTTAACTATGGATGCCTTTCTAACAGTTGTAAGGGGGAAAAAGCAAGATTGCAATGTAAGAAAAAAAACGGAGAGCAATGTCCAAACAAAGCTCACAAATGTAGAAAGTGTTATTTATGCACTTAATCACTTTATTTTCAGCTTCACAGTTTTTTCTGTAGTGGTTTTTACCTCAAAGCTTGTTTAGCCCATCCCCTCAGCCCATCCCTCAGAGTGCTTGGCCCGAAGCTGTGATATAACACCAGCCATTTTACGGAACCCCAAGCCCCATGCACACTGCAAGTCGTCACCATGCTAATCAGCCTTCACTGTTCTAAAAGGATGTGTCACTGGATTTGTTGAGAAATTAACATCAGCTGAACTGGGATTATCAACATTGACTATCATGCAAAAGTACGCTTTGCTTAACTTTTTTAGACAATAACTATGGCACAATATTTTTCTATTTTAGCACAGAAGTTCTGGTGTGAGGACCAAAGGGACATGAAACAGTACACTTTACAAGCTAAGATGAAAGAGAACATAGTGTAAGATGAGTTGTGTTTTCCTCAGACTGTTCCTCAGTTCCTCACCAACTCACCCTGAACACACACACACATGCACACACACCTGTCCTTGTTGGGGAAGAAGAAGAAGGGATAAAATTCGAGACTCTGGTGGCCATGAGGAAGTATAGGGCATGAATTTATTTATTTTTAAATTTCAAAATAGCTTTGCCAACCTTCTCCCTTGGGCCCCCTTCCAACTTCCAACCGATAAAAGCAATTCTGATAGCGTGATGAAATCAAATTACTTGAGAGAAATGGTCTGAAGAAGCGTCACCATTAAGCAATTGCTAGAGCAGCCACTCAGAGAACCTTGGCTAAAGGCTGAGTTTCACAGAAGATAAAACAGGTGAAGTAATGAGAGTGACACTGGTCCATTACCACAGGGGGCGTGGCCGCAGGATGCTAAGAAGGGCATTGGTGGCTTCCCTCAGAGAGCAAAAGATGCCACAGTCAGATAAGACAGAGGTGTCTACAGCCCAGTATTAAGATGGTGGCATTTAAGAGGAAAAGGCATGTTTGGTTATAGGTATATATATATGTATATATATATATATATATATATATATATATACACACACACACACACATAATATAGCATATTAATAAGTGAATAATCACAGCAGATGCTGGTCATGCCCTACATACACACCCTTGGCATGTGCCATCCTTGTTTACTGGGTTGACTTACAACCTCTAGCACATGAGGCCTTTTTAAATGAGGGCTCACTCTGGCATCCAGAGCTCCCTCAGCCTACCTGCAGGGCAGGTCCAAGGTGTCAGGGAATCAAGGCTGCCATTCGCATTCTTCAACCTTCAACCCAGGATTAATGAGAAATGGTGGATAAATGTCCCAGCTCACTCACCCCTTGATTGGAATAGTGCTGAGGATAGTGCTTCACTAAGTTGCCCAGAGTTGACCAGTGGGATTACTCTCCAGCTATCCACAGTAGCAAATTGCTCAATAATACATTCTTTCACCCTGGCTGATGTGGCTCAGAGGACTGAGCGCTGGCCTATGAACCAAAGGGTGGCTTGTTCAACTCACCTGCTTGTGGCACAGGGCACGTGCCTGTATTGTGGGCCAGGCCCCCAGTTGGGGGAGCATGAGAATCACACATTGATGTTTCTCTCCCTCTTTTTCTCCTTCCCTTCCCCTCTCTCTAAAAATAAATAAATAAAATCTTTAAAAATATTTTTAAAAATAATGCACCCTTTCTTGGCTTTCTTTTCTTGTGTCTTCCTTGCTCCCTTTCATAAAGTTATCTCCCAAATTAAATACTTGCACCCAAACCCTTGATTCTGAATCTGTCTTTGGGTGAGGCCAAACTATGAGAGCAATCACATACATTCATGAACTTGAGAAAATCATGTCATGTTGTGTATTGACAGTACCCTTATATTGATAGTTGTAATGTCTGGCACAAAACAGTAGAGAAATGTTTTACAAATTCCTTAGTGACATGGGAAAAAGAGTTGAGGAACTCACTGGTTGTCAACATGGAAGCACAACAATATTTTCCTTTGGGTCATACAGATTAGGCTCATACTGGGATGAAAATCTGGCTCCATGAGACAGAAATCTTGAAACAATAAGAAATTATTATTGTCACTGCTGCTGCTATGGCTGTTAATGTTTATTGAGCAATTACTATGAATAAGTCACTGCTTAGCATTTACATGTATTATCTCATTTAATCTTCACAATAAGTCCATGAAATTAAGAAGGGAGATGAATAATGAGGATGAGTTGGTTGGTTTGTAAATAGGCAGAAAGTTTAGTGTATTGAGGGAATAGTTGTTAAAGGAGGATTAATTTGGATTTGTATGGAATACTGCCAAGAGGTGTGGGAAGTATAGTCTGGCTGTATTATGTAAACTTTAGTGATAGTGAACTCAGTATCACTTACTAATGTGGTTTGGATAGGCATCTATTTGAAGAAGAAGCAATGATACTGCATGTGGCCATGGATGGCCATGGGACGAGAGCCTTGGCTGTCCTTAGGAGCCCTGCCACCTCTGGTTTCCACATAAAATAGCTTAAATCCTCAATACTCCCTTCAAGATGTGTATGTAACCTTTCTCATTTTGCAGAAAAGGACAAATGACTCTGGGAGAACTCAGGCAAAGGGTAGAGATAGTACCAAAGGCTGGGTCTGACTGACTTCCCTCCCCATCTGCTCCCCAGTGCCTGGATGGAACATACCCTAACCCTTCTTCAGAGACTCCAGCCTGGTGCAATCATGTCTCAAACTCCAAAGGAAGGGAATCAAAGTGGAGGCCCCTATGGTCGGAAAGTGTGTTTCAGAGTGCCGAGCTCAGCACCTCCTACACGGCCACATCCAGTAAACCTGTCACAACTGATGTTCTGCCCTCCATCTCAGGTGGAAACACCAGTCTGCCATTTAAAGTCTTCATTGCAGAGTACAGGTGGGATCCAAGGAGTCCCTTGGGAACATAGAAAAGCTGGTGGTTCTTCTGGTACCATTACAGACATCATCCCTTATCCAAGTTGGATACATTCCAGGACCCCCAGTGGATGCCTGAAACTACAGATAGTACCAAACCCTATATGTTTATATTTTGTTATTTTCCTATACATACATACCTATGATAAATTTTAATTGATAAGTTAGGCACAGTAAGAGATTAACAACAGCAATAATAAAATAGAACAATTATAACAATATATTATAATAAAAGTTAGGTGAATGTAGTCTCCCTTCTCTCTCAAAATATCTGGAATTTTCCATTTAATATTTTCTGTTGGCTGTAAGTAACCATGGAAAGTGAAACTGCGGATAAGGAGGAGCTACTGCATTCTTCCACACTTAGGTACAACATTTTGGACATAACTGGGAGCTGTAAATCAGAACTTCACTGACTTACAACAGAACTTCTGGACCATCCCACCATCCCCCATGGTCCTGCCTTACCCCTTACTTTGTTATTCAACCTAGCACTAATTTTTCTGGCAGGGCCTCATAATATGAAAAGGGAAATTCTGTACTTCTTATCACTGTGATCTCTTCATACACATTCTTCTATTTTACTTGACATTATGTGTGCCATAGCAAATGATATTCTATAAATTCTACTATATTCAGTTACTTTTGCTTTCATTAACAAGGGGGGACCCAAAAAACCCTGGAATTATCTTCTGGGAGGGTGGGCTCCTTGTAGTACAGACTTCCCCTGCTGAGGGAGTGTTCTAGGAACCCACTTGTATCAGTGTACCAGCTGCCAGTTTTGTGAGAGGCTTCATTCAGCCTCAGTGAATTGTTTTTGAAGACTCTTTTAACACGTTTGCCCATTTCATTATAAGTGATTTACCAGCACACTTGCCCACACCGTGCTGAGTGTTCAGCAGTATTTGGCTAAAAACAGCATAACCCCAGTGTCCTATGCTTCCTATTCACCCCATCTCAACCCTAGTGACTTCTGTTTGTTTGTTTGTTTGTTTGTTTGTTTGTTGAAAGAAGCCCTCAAAAAGAAATGTTTTGCCAATGTGGAAGAGATGAAACAAAAAATACCAGAAGTACTAAAAGGCATCAAAATTGAGTTCAGAAACTGTTCTGAACAGTGAGTGTCTCGATAGGTGTATCTCATCAAGTGGAGAGTACAATACTTTGATGGTGACTGAAGCTTAAACATGTAAGAATAAACACACTATTTTTTATAAATAAATTCCACTTTTTTTCCAAAATTGTGAAACACAAAGTTTTCAAGTTGTCTTTCCTCTGCTCTGCACAGCAGGCATGAATGAGCAGCAGTTTTATAGGACACAAGGCTACAATATATGCAAGCTTCATCAGCTTCTCAAACTATGAGCTCCAGTGTCTATTTCTGAGGATATTTTTAAAATCATCTTTTGCTTAAGGAATCATAATAATGACCTGAGAAATGGCTCATGACACAAATTCTGCCTTATGCAAGCTGTTCTTACTATCCATGAATAACTCTCACGAGAGAAGATGAAAAATTTCATATAATCACTTAGAATAGTCTTTTTCTTTTTTAACTTTTTTTTATTGTTGTTCAAGTACAATTATCTCCATTTTATCCCCATCAATTCCCCCCCACCCCAGCCATCCCCACTTCCCACCTTTGATCCTAC
Organism: Macrotus californicus; assembly: GCA_007922815.1. NCBI lineage: Eukaryota > Metazoa > Chordata > Mammalia > Chiroptera > Phyllostomidae > Macrotus > Macrotus californicus. Next base: position 9,780 of record VMDR010033443.1, read on the forward strand.
CCCCATTGGTTTTGTCCATGTGTCCTTTATAGATGTTCCTGAAAACCCTACCTCCTTCCCCCCATTATCCCCTCCCTGCCCCCAATTACTGTCAGTTTGTTCTTCATTTCAATGTTTCTGGTCATATTTTGCTTGCTTGTTTGCTTTGTTGATTAGGTTCCACTTATAGGTGAGATCATCTGGTATTTGTCTTTCACTGTCTGGCTTATTTCACTTAGCATAATGCTCTCCAGATCCATCCATGCTGTCGCAAATGGTAGGAGCTCCTTTCTTTCTTTCTGCTGCATAGTATAGAATAGTCTTTTTCTAAGATTCTTTTTTTGTAAAATTTCCCCACAGGGATAATCAAGGGAGTTCATTTAGGACATTACATTTGAGTAGAAAAGCTGTATATTGGGATCTACCTAGAGATGAAAATTCAGTTTCTATTTTGTGAACTGGTAGCATTCCATGGTACGTGCACCTGGAAGCCAGAGATCTTTCTAAACATCAGCACATCATGTCACATCCATTCTAGGAGAACCCAGGGGCTTCTTCCACACTTTGACTTTTGAACAAAGTCCAAGCTCCTCACTTTGTCTTATAGAACACTTTTGCTGTTCTTTTCACAATCTGAAATAGTATCAGTTCCACCCGTTTGGTTACCCTAAATCTACCCCACTGAAATATAAGCTACATGAGGCAGAGCCCTTGTCTGTCTTATTATTCTACCTTCAGTGCTCAAAGCAAAATGGTGTTCAGTAAAGGGTCATTTGGGAACACTGGAGGGCTGGAAAGGAACTTATTCTCTGCTGCTCTCTGGTGCCTGTCAGCCAAGACCCCTCATGCACGTCACTGACCTTGGCAGGACCTAAAGGTGTGGCCTAGAAGAATAAGAGCTAGGTTCCCTTGGGTTAAGTATGACAAATACCTTTTTGGTTTCTATTGCCCTCAAGCTGAGAGAGAGCACAATATCTCTTTTAGGGACACATCAGCATAGAGGGTGGGTCTCTTAGCTTCAACTGTCACTGACTTGCAAGCACGGAATCATTTATTTCTATGCTTCTATGCTCCCACCTACACAACAGTTGCAAAATTCTTCTAAAAAGGCCACACTGAACTTTGCCTTCACAGCTCCCAGCGGTATTTACCTTGAACAGCAGGATATGGAAGAAGATGACTTACTGGCTTTTAGTCTTCAATGATTTGTCAAATTCTCCAAAGGACTGAGTTTGAGAACTACCCTCATAATTACAGGAATTGTTCTTAAAAGCTTCTCAGTGACCAACTCCTTCTTTGATGGACCTCAATGTAGACAACCTCTCCTTTTTATGTTTGAAATGTTAAGACAGACCTCAGCTGCAACACTCTGAGGTCTGTCTGAACTAGGCTCTCAATGATAGCATGTGCAGTTGTACTAAATAGTGTTGGTTCAGGACTTCCGGCCAAGATGGAGGCGTAGGTAGACACCCTGTGCCTCCTCGCACAACCAAAAGACGGACAACAACAAATTTTAAAAGAAAAAACAACCAGAACTGACAGAAAATCGAACCGTATGGAAGTCCGACAACCAAGAAACTAAGAAACATACATCCAGACCGGTAGGAGGGGC
>VMDR010033444.1:0-11378 GCA_007922815.1 Macrotus californicus
ATACATGACAAGTTATAAATATAGATTATGCAATCCTAATTTTAAAACATGCAGTAAACTTTAAAGTACAGTTTATCATAATTCATAATATTGTTTATTTATGCTGATTCTTATAACACTATGGGCATTTTATCTCTCCCAAATTCCAGGATAAAACACTATTTTTAAAGTGCCCTACTGTGAAACTAATCAATATCAATTTGCATGTTGGAAGCTGTGCAAAAATTTCAATGGTTTCTCCACAACGTAAATGTTATCTGTTCCACAGTAATCTTTTCTTGATTGCGGTCAATGCTTAGGTTTAACCCAGTTAGGCTGCACAGTGACTAGCCCCACTGCGAACAAGCACAAAGGACACTGACACAAGTTCTGAGTGCACCGTCCAGCCGCTGCCCGCTGCCTGCTGCCTGAGGTCATCTCCCTCTCTGAGGCCCTCTCTTAGTGCTTCCTCAGTGTGACACGATCTGTGATGGGCCTAAGGCCACACCGCCCTGAAGGCGCCCAACCTGGTCTGATCTCTGCAGCTAAGCAGGGTCGGGCCTGGTTAGCACTTGGATGGGAGACAATCAGTGGTCGCACTTTTCACTTTGACATTGTATTAGAAAGTTTTGTGTTAAATCTCAACTTTCTACTAGGATACAGCCCGTAAGAAACCATTAACTCAATCACTGTACCTGACAGAGTGCCTGGCTCAAGGTAGTAAAAAGTGTTTGTTGACTACAGAGTGAATGTATTAGGCATGTGTTCCACAAGACACCTACTTTCCCTAATGCTAAATACCAGTCTGACCCCAATCCACTTCTTGGGGACCTTCCCACTACCTGCTGTTACTCTCCTACACTTGAACTTTGCTAAAGTCTACTCGCTTGCCGGATTAGTCTACTTGCTGCCTTAGGGATTTTGATTCTGAGTTCTGCTCAGTGTAATTCCCCTCGCCAGAAATGCTTTCTCTTCTTCCCTCGGCTTTTCAAATACAACTCCTACTAAAGACTCTGAGAACCCTTTCAGTCCACAATGACCTCGTCCATCTCTGAAATTGTAGCAATGATCATCTCCATCATTTGCTTAGCAATCCATCACAATTAATCTGGTTGTTAATGAAACCCACACTCACACAGGAGCAGCCCCGTGAGGGTGGGACACTGGAGAGGTGAGAGAGCAGCAGCTGCTCTGGTGGCACGAAAGCGCCACCTCGGCTGTGTCAAATGGGCCACACAACAATCCCGTTAGGTTTGCCATTACAAACTCCTTTTATACAAGAGTACAGAGAAGCTGAGGAGGGGTGTGGCAGGTCACACATTAGTGAGTCCTAATCAGTAGTCAGGATTTGAATCCAGGACTTGTTGACTCCAAAGTCCAATGTTCTTCTACTATAACATTACATTTTGGATGTTACACAGAATCTAGTCTTCAGTTCCGGCATCTCTAAAATCACCTGAACTACTGGACTGATAGAAATATGAAATAAGATGAACTATCAGACTTCATAAAAATAGCTGTCATTACTATTTTTGTTTTTTAACCAGATACCAGCCAGTGGCAGAAACAAATGCCAACATGTAGCCTCCATTTCTCCTGCAGTAACAGAAGTCTCAGCCAGACGCACAGTCACCCAGCCAACCGTTACACGTAGCCACGCAACTTCGGCACAGGAACAGGGGCCTGAAGTGTGTAAAGGGGATACAAAATATCTTTCTTAAAAAGAAAGGGGGGCTCCTCCTTCTTTTCCCTGTGCCCTGGCTAAAACATGCGTGTGGCCATGGCGAGCCATGTCTGGCCACGGGAGGACCCGAGGGCAGCAGCTCTCCGATGCTTTGGTCCTGTGATCCCTTTACATTGAAACCGAGGGCCCCAAAGACCTTTTGTTTATGTGGGTTTTATTTATTGCTATTGAGCATATTGAAAATTAAAAGACATTTTAAACATATATTAATTCATTTAAAAATAGCAAACTCATTACATGTTAACATAATTAACAAAATTTTATTGAAATAACCTTATAGTCTAAGCAAAAAAAAAAAGAATTAGTGAAAAAAGTGACACTGTTTTACATCTTGCAAATGTCTGCCTTACTATATTCTCAGAAATCTACTACTACAGCCCATCTATTACAATATGTTGCTTTGGTTGAACTATATGAAGAACATTGATATGCTTCACACAGATATGCTGTTAGAAAAGAAAGAGGTATTTTAGTAGCATTTTCAGATAATTGTGGATATTCTTTGTTGGTATTATACCAAAATTCAATTAGTGACAGTTTAAGGTTATTTGCAATCTGGAATCTGAAGTCATATCAATGAATTTTTCATACTGTTATAATAAAATCCATCGGTCTGGCTTGCAATTTATTTATTTATTTATTTATTTAAAGATTTTATTTATCTATTTATTTATTTACTTGCTTACTTACTTACTTTTAGGGAGATGGGAAAGGAGGGAGAGAAATGCCAATGTGTGGTTGTCTCTCGCAGGCCCCACACTGGGGACATGCCCCACAACCCAGGCATGTGCCCTGACTGGGAATTGAACCGGCGACCCTTTGATTTGCAGGCCAGCACTCAATCCACTGAGCCACACCAGCCAGGGCTGATTTGCAATTTAAAAGAGTTTCACCCACACATAATTTGGAACACGCTTCCATGCAGTATTTGGGAAACATGGTTACTGAGTGATACAGACCTTCCAAATGCTACATTTCAAATAGCAAACGGTCACAATCATTAAAATCACCACTCATCTCATCAAAAAAGTCAGAATTATTAAGTATTAGGAAGCTGTCAAGCTCATGTGGCAGATTCTCCAAACTCCTAATTCTCACTTGAAAGCTCAAATGTTATCATCAGCACCAAATACTATAGTTGTTTTCCTTAAAGTGATGGGCTCACGTCATTCGTTTTCAAGAACCTTTCTGCTAAATGCTCAAATCTGAATAAGGATAATTTATGTGTGAGTTGTTCATTAAGTAAAAATGATGCTTAATAAAAAAAAGTGGATAGCTCAGCTTGGAACTCAAAAAATCACATACGTCCTTTTCCTCAAAATAGCCAAATGATTCCGTGTGCAGCAGACGCGCATCACACACGGCACGGAAGGGGCTTTGTACCCAGGAGTTCATATTTCGTAAGAATCAGAAATTTTTGCGACTTCAACAAAGACACTTTTAAGTGACCCTGGCCTTTTTTCCTTTTTACTCTGAGTGCACGGTGGCAAAGCCTTGGTTCATGCGAAACACCAGCAGTTTTAGCCAACACGACAGCACAGGAGAGAGGCGAATGGTGTCTCAGTGCTATTATGAAAATAGTTTGATCTTACAGATCCCCTGAGAAAGTCCAGGCATTCCCTGTGATCCGCAGACCCTAATTTGAGAACTGCTGCCTTAGGGGATAGCTGAGCTACAAGACACAGAGAGACCGAGCCCCTGGGTGATCTCATGAAGCAGAACCACCCTACCAGGCCTGGGTCACCTACCTCCAGACCATTATGTGAGCTGAAAATAAAAGGCCAGCAGCTGACCCATATCCCAACCGACAGAGAGCTTTTGTATTCCCAAATCAAAGAACAGTTCTGGATCCAGAAAAGATCAAGGAAATAAAACTGTAGGATTTTAGGACATCGTGAGGAACAGTTTCCAAATCACTAGATAATGAATCACAAGCTATAAGCAGAGTTATAAAATGTACCACTTTAATGGAGCATCCAAACTCTGTTCTCGCTGATATACAGTGTATGAGATATCCAGTGCCCTTGAAATAGTGTATTTCAACAAGCCTGTCAATGGCAAATGCCAGCAAAACCAGTGTACCCAGGTGGAAGCAGCAGGATGCGAGTAGTCTAACTTGCACTGGTGCTGGAGGCTCCGATACAATGAAGCCAAAAGGGGTCTGAAATTTTCATTGTCCTATTGTTTTCATAGGTGTTACTTAGTTATCTTTTGCTGGGAGAATGTAGGCTAGTAAACAGAGGAGGAAAAAACCGCCCCTGTTAATTGGTCTGATCATCTTGAAATTTCACTAGATGATTTTGGAGCCATAAATTTATCTGAGACAAGCAATTAGGTAAGTTTAAGGCTCTGCCAGAGAAAAAAGACTTGTAGCTTAGCTTGTTTTTATCACCTTTCTACTGACAACCTTACGTCATTCAGCCAAAAAAATAGGGGGCTAGTCCAAATACAAATGTAATTATTTGATGAGAAATTGTGATCCATCATGCAGGAATTATACTGGATTTCAGCTTTATTATACTATCAAGGATGTTATTTTTAACACTCTCTCGGGATTTTGTTAAAAATAAGATATCTAGAAGATACTGATGAAATCTGTGTCTGATGTCATATCTAAGTAAGCATAATCTTCATCTCTAATAAGGAAGAATTTTCTTTTCCAGATACAGAGTATCTCTAGATACCCTACAGTCAAGTTCTTGAAAGGGTGAGGGACAAACCTCTTCCAGACCATCCGGATGAAGTAAGTATACCTGAGACACAGTGGTTGACAGGTGACTGTAGTTCACTGATGACCTAAAAATCAGATCTTTAATAATGTTGACATCAATGTCAATAACAAATATGTGTGCTAGAAAGAATGATGTCTAGGGAATTTGGAGAAAATTAATCTTAACACTTCCCAGAGAATCATCAGCCAGACATGCTACAGGTCCTAGCACAATGTTAAATTCCTGTTAAATAATCAAAAGTCTCATTTTCATGTTACTAGAACACAGTAAGTGATCAAAGAGAAAATAGATATTCAGAACTTGTGCAAGAAAGCAAATTCCAAGGCCAACTGAGGGGCAAATTTCATTCAACACTATGATCTATAACATTTGTACCTACAAATGTATCTTTCAGGTCAATATTCATCAACCTTCACAGAAAGGTTCATCTTTGTTCAGTATATTCAGTTAAAGAATTCAGAAGGACCCCACAACTATTTTTTAAGAAAAGGGAGAGACAATACAGGGGGAAATAGATGCCAAGAGGCAAAAGAAAAGTTTTTAAAAATGTAATAAAATAAAATGGGCCTATTACCCAGCATTTCGTTGTTTCCGGTGTTCTAAAGAGCTGGAGTTTCCCTGAATTAACTCTTGTCAGTGCGTGTTCAGTGTTCAAATCTAGACTCCTCAGGTGACTCTGTAAGTCTTTCGAAGGCAAGTATCATGATGCTCTTGCTCCTGTGCATTCCCTGTAGGCATAACGCCCAAGTGTTCCGCACCTAAAAGATGCTGAACAAGTATTTGTTGATTTTGACAAAGCGATTATTTTTTCCTTCTAGTACTAAACCTAATGACTCTTCGAATGACAAATTAAATATGTCTTATGTGACATTATTGTTTTTTTTTATTTCCATACTTCCGAGTAAAGTTCAGAGCCTTAAAGTCAGGAGCCACAAGCTAGTTCTAGTTCTGACTGATTTATCTGGCAAGTTATCTACTGTCTTTGGGAATCCTTTTTCTTTTCCGTAAAGAAGGACATTATTTCATCTGGTGTTGTGGAGCTCTAGAATTTTTATAGTTGTATCCAACGGACAGAAGCATATTTAAACCCTAAGGTACTGTAAGGCTTTAAAAAAATCACAATAATAAAAGTAATACTTTATTTTGTATTGCATCACCCTCTTTATTACAATCATACCATTCTCCTGGATCTCAAAAAAAAATTTTTTTTAATATTACATCCATATGACCCTTTGGCAAGGGTGAATGACAAATCTTCTTGTCATTCTCATTTTGTAAAGGTTCTAAAACTGGTAAAAGCATAAGTGCAAGGTCACTGAGCAAGTCAGAGAAGACAGAAAAACTGTCATTCAACGTCCGGCTAAACATCACTCCTAGACAGCAGGCAGGTCCTTCCGGTGTCCGTGCCGATGCTAACCTTTAAGGGGTGATGAAAAAACTAACGAAAAAGAACTCCCAAACACTTCACGACTAGCCTTTTACCAAGCAGGTTTCCTATTAGCTTTTGTTGGAAAAAGGAAGGCCTCCTGTCGCTCCCAGGCATCCGCCCCTTCCCTGCGACTTTACCTGCTTGTACCTGGCGTACAGGTAGAGGAGCTGCTCCCTGCTGGCCACGTGAATCAAGCCCTGGAGGTGCGCTGCAGCCTTCTCAAACAGCCCGGGCAGGCTCCTGGACGCCTCGGTCTCGGGGCTCTGGAGCGATTCCACATCCCCGGAGTCGTCCCCCGAGCTCAGCTCCCCGCCGCTGTCGCCCGTGGTGGTCCCCGCGGACAGGAATGGAGAGGCCATGTGTCCTCGCCCTGGGCGAACCTGTGTCGCTCCGTCCTTTTCAGGTCGGATGTAACCTGCTCCAGGGGGCCTGGCCGACGACACCGGTTCGAATCTCGGCAGGGGTCGGATCCCAGCTCACTTACTCCGCCTCCCTTCCCTTCTCTTCCGGGGCGTGCGAGGCAGTCTCCGCTCCTCGTCGCGGCTCTCCGCGGTGGACCGATGCTCCTCCGCCTTCCGGGGGACAACTGTAGGGTCCGGGTGGCCAGGGAGCAGCGCAGCCAGGTGGTCCTGCGGAGGGGCCTGCGTGCGGCAGGGACGGGGGGACGTGAGCGCGGCCGCGTGCGCGCACGCGCCCGGCTTACGCTCTGCGGCGCTGGGGCTAACGTGCACCGTCCCACGTTAGGGACACTTGTGGGACCGTGTTGGGGAGACTGCGACTGGAGACGTTCCTCTCTGTTTCCGGGGTGTCCCTTAATCGTTTAGCTGCAATCGGTAGTCACAAACTCCGGAACTGTTGCCGGAACAGGCCACCGGGAGGAGGAAGGAGGCCTTCGATTTGGTAGTGTAGCCTTAGCAGTGGAGTCGCGGGAAACAGAGGTGAGAACTAAGGTTCCGCCTGCGCGCCCACCTCCCCGATTTTGTGCCCGGGGCGCCCCCAAAGAGGCCTGGGTTCCCTGCAAGTGTTCGAGAGTTTGGCTTGAAAAAATAAAATGGAGTCACTCTAGTCGACTGCTAAATTACTAAAATCAAGTAGATTGAGTTATGAGGAAGTGATTCTGTTCTTGTTTTTAACTAGCCCACAAACTTTTGAAACTTTCCAGTCCTACGAAAATGCCTGGATATACATTAAACTTTCAGATAAACTTCTCATAACTTCCTGAAGAGCAAACAAAAGAAAGTTAACCTTCCCAGACCACCAGTCATCTAGAGGATTAACCATCCAGAACTAATCCAGAGGCTAGGAATGCAGAACTGATTCATCTCAAAAATGTACTTTTTACTATAAGAACTCTGAGCTCTTTTTTCTTCTTTTTCCCAGTTGTATGTCTGGTTAAAACCTTAAGACTCTTGCAAAAATATCTTTTATTTCTAGCCAAAGTCTCCCGATTTCATTTATGTCCAGCTAACAGGCTCTAACTTGAATAATATTAAAAATTTGAAAGATGGGACCTTCACGGCCCAAACTGTGTGATTGATTGGGAAAGTCAACTCCTCTCTGTGTCTTGCTTTGCAGCCTGCGGAACCCCGGACTTTAGTAGGACCCTAGTCCCTGGTCCTCAGCAAGAGTTTCCTTCCAAGTTCATCAGCCTTTGCCACTGCTTTCCAGACACTAAAGAGAAACCAAAAAGAAGCTATAGTTGTGTCCTAAAGGAACTTACAAAAAGCAAAAGCTATAACATGATTTTAATAGTTAATGAATAATGTGTCCTAAGTATTGTTTTTTTAAAAAAACTACAATCCTTTAGTACCCAAAACACTGTAATAGGTGCCATTAAATGGAACAAAGAATGTGTTCTAAAGAATGGTTATTGACCCTTTGGGGTTAGGTTTTAAACAGGTGGCCAGGGGAGAACAGTAGACAGGATGAAAGAATAATAAGAAAAGGCAGGAAGATGAGAAAGTTTGCATCAGGATTCAACAAATGTTGCTTGCTATCAAAATTCATTAAAAAGAACAAATAAAACTAATAAATCACTTAATAATTATAAATGTTTATTATGCACACACCAAAAAGTTTGGCAAACTCAGGGCTCTCAAACATGGAACGAGACTCGGAAGTATATTATAAAGCAGCTTATATAGTGTGGCGGCAGTGACTGTTTATTGTCACAGTGATTGGTTAAAATATTAGAATTTTCTTAAATGGAAGAGAATTGGTTAGTGGCTACCTCATTTCCATTTTGGGGAAAAAATCTAAGTTTTGCTTATGATTTTCAGAGGCATAAGTAAAAGTGATCCAGGACACGTTAGCCTCCTTTGCCTTGCAAAATAAGCTAAATTAGATTTTCTTGTATGACTAAACTGGTTTTGTCTGCTCAGGGAATTTTCAAGCCTGATGGCCATTTGAGTTTGATTTTAACAGTATCCAGATGTGCCACTCTTAGCCCCTTCCCTCTAGGCACTCACAATCCAGGCAGGGGATGACGAATGAACAAATTCTTGTAATTGAAAGAGGGTGAAGAGATTAGCCAAAGAACATGTATGCATAACTCCCAGGTAGGGCAATAGTGTGGTGCTGACCACAGGGAAGGGGGGTGGGAAATGAGTGGAGGCAGGCAAAGGTGGGGGAAATGGGGACATCTGTATTAATGTCAACAATAAAAAAAATGTTTTTAAAATTAAAAAGTGGTAACTTATTGAATCCCCTACTGTTTAGGGGACTTAATTCTTACTATTTTGGGTAGGCTGAGCGGTTTCTACATTGGTCATAGGAAATCAGCAGGGAATGGCTAAGCACCGCTAATGAGTAGGGAAGCAAGGGAGAGAGGCTAATAAGAAAAGCTATTAAGTAGAGAAGCTAATAAGAAGAGAAACCCCCGATAGTCAGGAGCTGCCCTGGTACTCACAGCTAAGCCATGTTATTCTCCTATTAGACAGAAATAATCTCATGAAATACCAAACTCAAAACAAGGTCATTCTGAAACCTGATGAAATAAGATAAAGCAAAGCACTCCGTAAGTTTACCTAAGCACAGACACAAGCAAGATCACTCTGCCAACCATAAAATATCAAACGACCCTTTTCTTGGCCAAAATGAGTGATTAGTACCTCTTTAACATTACATCTTTCTTCCTCTGCTAGTCTTCTCTCCCTACAGATAAGATTTATTAAGATAGTAAGTTGTCCTGCCTTTCTGACACCATCCAGCCCAGAGCACATCCCTGCTTCCTTGGCCTCTTTCTCGACTCACCAACCAAAGCCCAAATCCTATAATAGGTTCTTCCTGAACACCTTACTGAGACAGCCCATGGTTGCTCATGGTGTGTGTTCTTCCTCACTGCAACAGGTAATAAGTACAACCTAGTTTACTACAGGTGTCTTTCTACAGGTCTCTGGCTGGAGGGTGTCAACACTTGAAAACATTTGATATCTTGAAGATTCAATGAAAACTCCAAAACTCTCAGGATCTGGAGACTTGGAACAAAAAGATCATTTACAATTAGTGTTCCCATTCAAGCATTTCTTGGGAGCTCTAGGGAACTGCGTGTGTGTTTTTTAATCTCAAGAAAAATCACCTGAGGAATCAGGAAGACAGGAGAAAGTATTCTGGCTCGGCTAGAATTAAAGTTTAGCCATCATCATAAAGGGGTTACAATTCAAAGGGATCCACTAACAAGCCGAATGCAGTAGAAGGAAATGCTGACTCTTGGGTCCAGGGAAAAGAGCAGGCAGGAGAAAAGCAGTCATGTCCTCCTCAGCCTCTCTTGTAGTGGTTGCCAGGTTGTGCATCTGTTCCTGGCCCCCTCTGCTGCTAACAGTGAGTCATTCCTGCAAATAAAGTAACTATGGTACATATGTAGAATATACTTTACACAAATTCTGTGAGTGAAGTTCTGAGAAATAAGTTTTAGAGACAAAATAATTCCTTCAACTGGCCATTTCTTTTAAGTGCTTCAAGGGGCCATTAAACTTTGCTGAGAGATCTGAATATCATGTTATTAGACTACTTAGTACCCAACGATGTTTTCTGGCATTTTCCAATGTTTATACCCTCTACCGACTACAGTCCTTTGTAAGTACTTTAACAGAAGACGTGCAAAGAGAAGAAGCTGTGGATGGGTTTGGGAAATACTCCAACAGGACATCCTGCACTAGCCTGAAATCTGGATGAACAATCGTCATATCTATTTCAGTGGCAACATGAAAGTGTGGGCCAGCAGGTGAGATGTTTTCATTCAAAACTGACTGCATTGGCCTTAGCATGATTCCGGTTTTGTGAACTGACATTTTGATATTGCTCTCAACACATTCTTTCACTTATTAAAACTATTCCTAATATGTCAGGCACAACGCTAAGCCCTAAGGATGACGGGATGAACAACATTATTCTTCTTCTCTGTCCCTCTGCCCCAGCCCTCGGGCCTTCTCCAACACACTCCCATTTGGGTTCCTTTTCACGCACTAGTCCCGCTTTCTGGAACACCCTGTCCCCAGATTTCTGCCTGGTTTGTCCGCGCTCCTCCAGGCCTTTGCTCTAACGTCATTGGTCAAAACTTCTCTGGCTGCATCCCCATCCTCACTAATTCTTTTCCACTTCATTAGCACTTAACTCCATCTAACTTTCAACACATTCTACTCATGTATTGCGTCATGTTTATGTAAGTTCCATGAAGGCAGGGATTTTTATCTCTTTTCATCATTGCTGTATTCCCCTGCCCTGGCACACAGCTAAATCTTTATTGAACAAATGAACGGGTGAACGTGTAAAAGACACGGTCATAGTTCTTTTGGGCAGCGATTTTCAGCTTTTTTCTTCTCACGGCACACATAAGCTAATGACTAGAATTCTGTGGCACACCAAAAAATCTGTTATATTTTTTGCTGGTCTGACCAAAAAAAAAAAAAGATGTAATTTTGATTTGTTCACACCGGACAGCTATTGTTATGTTGGCTGTTGCCGTTTTTTTTCTTTGACAATTTAAGGAAAAAGAGATCAGTGCATGTTTTAAAAATTCTCACAGCACACCAGTATGCCACGGTGGCACATGGGTCAAAAATTGCTGCTTTAAGGACTTACAAGTAGAACATGGAGAAGGGCAATAAAATATTGCAAGTGATGCAGAAAAGGCGCACCAGGGAGAAGAAGTAGTGTGGGCAAAAGCACAGTGACGTAAAAATAGCAAGTGAGGTTGCTTGCTTTCACTGAATAAATGAAATTCAATAAGCAAACAGCAGGAATGTAGTTAGCTGTTTTTCTCTCTTATCCAGCATAAACTAAAAATTGGAATATATGTTAACCTACTCCTAAGAGGAAAAAACTTCCTTAACAAAGACTGCATTACTTTTGCAAATATTAAGAGAATAGCGTTCTTATAGGCCAGTGGCTTATTTTTCTGTCAGTAAATCAAATTGATCGTATTTATCTAGGACATAATCTTCCAGGAAATCCATGGCCTTTAATCCAACGCTTTAAGCACATTAGTGGGACTCTA
>VMDR010033445.1:0-11364 GCA_007922815.1 Macrotus californicus
CAAACATTCAACAAGGCTGTAATAGTAAAAACAGTATGGTACTGGCATAAAAACAGACACACAGATCAATGACACAGAATAGAGAGCCCAGAAATAAATCAATTAGTATATGGCAAAGGAGGCAAGAGCATACAATGGGTAAAGACAGTCAGTTCAATAAATGGTGCATAAGAACAAAATTAGACCACCTTCTTTTTTTTTATCCTCACCCAAGGACATATTTATTGATTTTGGAGAGGAAGGGAGACAGAAAGAAACACTGATGTGAGAGAGGAACATCAATTAGGTGCTTCCTATATCTGGAGATCAAACCCACAATCTAGGCATGTGCCCTGACTGGGGATCAAATCCACACTCTTTTGGTGCATGAGACAATGCTCTGACCAGCTGAGCCACCAGCCAGAGCTACACCTTCTTACATCATTACTAGAATAAATTCAAAATGAATTAAAGACTTAAATATAAGACTTGAAACTATAAAACTCCTAGAAGAAAACACAGGCAGTGAAATCTCTGACATTTCTCTAGCAGTATTTTTTCTGATATATCTCCTTAGGCAAGGGAAACAAATGAAAAATAAATAAATAGGACTGCATCAAACTAAAAATGTTTTGCACAGCAAAAGAAACTATAACAAAATGAAAAGACAACCCACTGAATGGGAGAAAATATTCACCAATGATACATCCAATAAGGGGTAAATACCCAAAACTTACAAAGAATTCAAACTACTCAACAACAACAAAAACAATTAAAAGATGGGCACACGGATAGCCAATAAACATATCAAAAGATGTTCAGTGTCACTAAGCATCAGAGAGATGAAAATTAAAATCACAATGAGATAATACCTCAGGCCTGTCAGAATGGCCATCATCAATAAATTAACAAACTACGAGTGTTGGTGAGGATGTGGAGAAAAGAGAACCCTCGTGCACTGTTTGTGGGTGTGCAGACTGGTGCAGCCACTGTGGAAAACAGTGTGGAGTTTCCTCAAAAAATTAAAAATGGAACTGCCTTATGACCCAGAAATTCCACTTCTGGGTATATGTCCGAAGAAACCCAAAATACTAATTTGAAAGAATATGTGTACCTCTATGTTCACTGCAGTGTTACTTACAAGAATCAAGCTATGGAAGCAACCCCAGTGTCCATAAACAGATGAGTGGATAAAAATGTTGTGGTACACAGATACAATGGAATATTACTCAGCCATAAAAAGAAATCTTACCATTTGTGTAAATATGGATGGACCTAGAGGGTATTATGCTAAATAAAATAAATCATACAGAGAAAAACAATTACCATGTAATTTCACTTATATGTGGAATCTAAAGAACAAAATAAACAAACAAAATAGAAACAGACTCATAGAGGCAGAGAACAGACTAATGGTTGCCAGAGGGAGCAGCACTGGGGGATCGGGTAAAAAAATGAGGGATTAAGAAGTACAAATTGGCAGTTACCAAGTTGTCACGGGATGTAAAGTACAGCACAGGACATACAGCCAACAACATTGTAATAACTACGTATGGTGCCAGGTGGTTGCTTGAAATATTGAGGGGGGATCACTTTGTGAACTTAAGATACTCTAACACCTATACTGTGTACCTGAAGCTAATACAAAATAATACTGAATATAAAGTGTAATTGAAAAACAAAGTTTTTTTAAAAGAAAGGAATTTAAAATGGCAATAAAATCAGAGGTATTCTTAAAAAAGAAAAAATCAATCTGGTAGATTTTTAAAACCTAACCAAATAGCTGAATACCTTATTCAGTGTTATTTTTGGCACTCCTGAACTTCTATATTATAAATGATCCTATGATTGCACAAATTACTGTAATATGTAATCAGCACAAGATAACAGTAATGCAAACGAGGCATGCTATATGTAGTTAATATCTGAAAATTTACTTTCAAATACAGCTAAGATTCCACTGATGGCTAAATAGCTTGTTACAAACTAATCCTCTTGCTGAGAACTAGGAACACTAGGCTAAACCAAGTAATAATAATAATAATAATAATAATAATAATAATAATAATAATAAAAAAACCTACCTGAAGATATTATGTAACAGCCCCGCCCACTCCCCCACCCCCCACCCTGCGTGGGTTCTGTCTACTCCACGGTTCTTTTTGCCCACCACCAGTAGAAACTGTGGCTCTCAATGGCAGAGTTGGTAAAAAGGAAAGGAACTATTTATTCAAAAGTTGTACAGGCTCAGAAAAATGGCAAAATGTTGCCGTTAAATCCCAAAATCCCTTTAAAACACCTGTACACACACAGCCCTGCCTCCCCTTGCCAAACCAGGCCAGTCGGGGGCACTGAATCTCAGAAGAGGAAGACAGAAGTCTGCAACTCGGCTAGGGTCCCGTGCCTAATCCCAAACCAGGTGGCACTTCCGCATGGCAGGCCGGTAGGAGTCCTTCTGCATTCTTTCAAACCGTGTGGCCAGAGCCCTGCCAACACATGGTCAAGAGGCTTCTCCTTCCCCAGCCGCATGGTCAAGAGTCCTGCATGACTGCTGCACCCTGCTTTTCCGCTGCTTTCTAAGCTGCACGGTCAAGAGAGCCCCTCTGTCCGCTCCCAAACCACAGGGTTAAGCCCCCTGCAAAGCTGCCACACCTAGTCTAAATCCTGATGAGGATCCTCCTCCATAACCCCATTCTCGACTCCTCCCACAAGTAGCCACGCCTGCTAGCGCTGCTGTATTTTCGGCCTTCCTTGGCTACCATTGTTATTCTGGGCAAGCACGGCCCCATGCCTGCTGCAGAAGCCACCTCCAAGCCATGCTTGCAGGCACAGGAAGCCCCTCCCACTACATTGCATCACAGGTTAGAGTCACATCCATCTCCCAGGCTTCAAGTGGGCACAGCTTTTCACATTATTAAAACACTGGCCAAGTTCTTCAGATATGAAAAGTAGCTCTCAATGGCCCTGCTCCGCTTCCCTCATCTCCCAAGTGATAGCTGTGGGGGCATTAGGATTTGCAGGGGGAGATGTCTAGCTCAGCACCCCCTTACAATTAGAATAGGGGTCCCCAGTCTCCAGGCAGTTACAGGTGAGGTCTGGGCCTGTTAGGGACAGGGATGTACAGCAGGAGGTGAGCTTGAATGTAATGCACTTGAATCATTCTGAAAGCACCCCCCATCCACCCCGATCTGTGGAAAAGTTGTCTTCCACGAAACCAGTTCCTGGTGCCACGAATGTTGGGGGCTGCTGCATTAGAGAACAAAGACAGCAGTGAGAGTGTGAGGGACAGAGGTCCAGAGAGAGAAGAGAAGAGCAAGATGAGTCTAACGTTTAGAACTGTTTTTCCCTTTGAGGCATCTGATAATTTCCAAAGGAGGGGGAGGCCTGAGAGACTGGGGAACTGAGCATGAAAGGACCACCAGGGAGGCTGTGAAGCTGCAGAGACCCGCTGCTAGTCTTCACCGCGCAGGGGAACGAAAGCTGCAGTCCAGGGCCCAGGGATGAGAAAGCGTCTGAGAAAAGCATGGCTTTCCCTCAGACCCCTGATGACTGCCTCTTAGAATGGGACGAAGGAGGCATGGGCCAGCCCTCACCAAGTCTGAGGCCGAGCTGTGGATCAGCTCAATCTCTGATTCCGCCTGTACAAAAAAAGTCCCTTTTGGAGGAAAACGACAATATCAATAGCCTAAAATTATCTCTACAATTTTTTATACACAGTGTCCAAAATTCATGAAAAAACAGCAGGCAAATCAGGAGACAGGACCAAGATAACAACAAACTAAGAGAAAGGAAAAAATAAATTAGAAAAAAAGCAATACCCACAGAAGATATTGGAGTTATCGATCAGACTTGGATTTTGCAGTGTAAAAATTCCACCACCAGTAAAACTGATAAAGTCACACGACGGCAGCCATGAAGTCATCTTTGATTCATATAAAATAAAGTATACACATAAAAACACAAAGAAAACAGTCTTTGAGGAAAATGAGTCACCTGAAACATATTTTGTATAGTTACCAAACTGCAAAACAATGCAACTTAAAAATTGTAATAAGAAAGCACCAAGTGGCCAATTTTTAAAACTGAGCTTATTAAAACGACCACCGAGGCACACCTGCCCCTCTCATCCTCTCACCAAACATGAAGGTGCTGAGACTGGCCGCAGTGACGCATCCTAGAATCAAGAGTGCTTCTGGAAAACATGCTAACGAGACTCTTCCCCCTGAAGTAGGTCATGACACGCACAGAAACGACGGCACTGCTGCCAGACGTGCTCCCCCACATCTCGCGCATCAGGTCCGAGGACACGCACAAACAAAGGGAGACGTTCTCCGAGACGGCTCGGCACAGGAACAGGGCACTGCGTTCCGCGCCAGCTTTACTCCTTGCCGAGCGCTCCGTTCCCGGTGTCTCACTCCGACGGCACATCGGCTGAAGAAGTGTGGACTGGAAACCAGTGGAGAGCAGCGACAGGACAGCCAGCGGTTGCTGACAAGGAGACAAAGGTGCAGTGAGGGTGTCTTAGGAGTCGCAGCATTCCAAGTTCTGGTCACGCTCAACAGCTGTATGCTCAGGAAGTAATTACAGCACGGTGGAGCGAACAGAACTGCGAACCGTAAAAGGGGCACAGTGCTTTCCTCCTCCTTCTTCAGCCAATAACTAATTCCACGACGTAGAGGCTGTGGGCTGCCTTGCTGTGCACTTGGACAACATCCTCAAACAGGTCGGAGGGGCAGCAGGCGCCTGCGACATGCTGCTTGAACAACAGCAACAAAGCCCCATCAAATTCTACTTTGCAGAGAAGAATACCAAGGTATCAGGCCTACTAAATCCAATGATTGCTTGTTGAGAACAAAATTTACTCACTAGAATATACTAAAAAAAAAAAAAAAAAAAAGGAAATTGACGTGCTTGAGAGTTCGCATTTTTCTTACAGAATAAAAACGCCCATGCAGTGCTATTCCAGCCACAGTGCTGTGGTTTTATCCATTTTTATCAATGAAAGCTAAGTTTCCTGAGGGCAGGGACCTTCTGAGAATGCATTTAAGGCAAAACATCCACAGGTCTCAAAGCTGGAACCACAGATGCCACTCATGCAGCTCTCTCTACAGACCGAAGAACTTCAGGTCTGGAAGGCTCAGTGGCCTGACCAAGGCCACACAGCCCGTCGGTGTTAGACATCAAGACCTCTCGGGTCCTAGCACTTCTTACTATACCCACAACGAATGAAGTGCTCTCTACTGTTTCCACTAGGCTTTGAAGCTGTCTGAATTCCCTAGAACAAAACAGATACTCAGTAAGCATTTCATGACATTGGCATACTAATATTTTATACGCTAACAGTGCTTGAAGATATGGCAATCCAAATTCAAAAATAGGGAATTCTTCCTTTCAGGGAAAGAATCACTCAGGGTTCTTTTAAATAACTACTGTAGAACTTTAAAGAAATGAATGTTTTTATAGCATTCGAGGTATTCTAACTATTATAGCCTTGGGAAAAAATTACACACCAACACTGACACCGTCTTTATAATTGCCACGACTCTCCGCCTAACTTCTTAAACTGGTCTAACACATACCATCTGAGCCATGGCCAAGCGGACACTGAACTGGGTAGGATTCTGCAGCACTGCGCTCCGTAAAGGCCTGGTCACAGATGACACATCTTTGCATTTTAAGTTAACCCTTTCGGCCTCATCGGCAAAAAAGGGCTTTCTGCTAATAAGCAAGAGTATTTAACATGAGGAAAGCTCCCCGGTGAAAGTTCAGGTCGGGTCACAAGGAATTATCTGGGCAAAGAAGAGCCAGCAAAGACTTTCAGTTTCAACAATTCGGATTTGAGGTATATATGAAAGTGAGTGTGAAAGATGAAAGATGTGCCCAAATCAACAATACCCAGTTCCAGTACTTTGGTAGTGGCAATTTCCATAACAGACATCTGTCCCAGGTATTTGGACCTTTTTGTCATAAAACTGGCCCAGACCTTCGTGGTGCGTTCTTTTGGAAACCCACTCTAGAAAGCAAGAGGGATGTATCCCTACTTCTGGATGAGTACTTCAGGGCAAGCTCCATTTTCCCTGGCTTTTCTCCATCATGATCACCTTCCTTTATTTCCCACACAGCCCTTAGTATCTGCCCGCAGCCAGGACAAGGTGTCTCTGGGAAACCACAAACAACCTTTACAGGCTGACAAGTTCACAATCTTCATGGAAAAAGAATATGCCGCAGTAGTCACAATGGCTGCTACAGAAAATGAAACGTCCCCTTTCTTCTCTCCGAACTTCTGTATCCTCACCTATGCGAGGCGGCACAGATAGAAGGTCAAGGTGGAATCTCAGTCCACAGGCTGACCCAGATCAATTCAGAGAGGATCACAGTTCAGCCTCTAGGACATAAAAAAATCTTTGCCACGTCCAACTTCTAACTTCCATGCACGAGCCTTTCTAGATGATGTCAAGCACTCTGATATTTATCCTAAAACAAAGCAATGGCTAACATTTTGTCTTTGTGAGAAAGACTAACAAGCCACTATAATATTAATTTAAAAAGTCAGGTTGAGCCAAAGAACAAGAGAGAAAAGAAAAATCTCTCTTCCTGCTCCACAGTGACTTATAATTAGCTTTCTCACCAGGTGTGGGGTCCCCAAAGCCCCTGAGCATCAAATATCCACATTGAATACTACATAATAGATGTGCCTATCTTCCCAATGTCCCTACAAAGTTGCCTCCCCATCTGCAAGGTTTATGCAGAAGGAAAAGCCAAATACACTCAGGTACCGTGAAAAGGTTCTAGGCCTTATGACAGTGGGATGATGCTGACATTCTAGAATTTAGAATCCAGCTGTTTTCCTCAAAATAGTTGAATATTCTATGTTAACTCTGTAGGCAAGCTAGTACAATTTCTCAGATCAATTACTTCCAGAAATATCAAACCCTGGCACAGAACTCCAAGATGAGAATAAATGATAAGACAAAAGTGACTAAATAAGAGAATGGACATAAGACTGAGAACTGGTCTGAAGTAAATCAGCACGTCAGCTAGGATTAGGTTCGGCTGCACTAAACAAAGAGCTGAGAAATTATGGCTTAAACAAGATAAAAGGTTATACCTCCGTCAATCAAAAATGTCAAGACGTAGGCAGTCAAAGCCTGGGATGGTGGCCCAGGCTCCCTCCAGGGCACTGGTCTGCCATGCCTGTGGAGTCATGATCCAAGATGACAACCGGAGCTCCCGCTACGCCATCAAAGTTCCCGACAGCAAGGCGGAAGAAGAGGTAGAGAAAAAGGGACAATAGGCATGCACCATCTACCTGCTGAGCTTTCACAGAAACTACCACAGAACATCATTTCTACTCATTTCTCTGTTGGCCGGAGCTGTATCCTATCATTTTATCAAGTCACAAGGAATGCAAGACAATTACTTTCTTCCCAGGTGGCCACGTGCCCAGACAAGAACCAGGAGACTGAGGAGAAAAAGGAGAATAAACATGGGTCGGAGAAGCAGCTACTCGATGACAAATTAGCAGAATGTCCTACTCAAGACGCAGGTAAATGAGGGTCAGCTTTGAGTGTGGCGACTGTGCTCACTGGAGTATGAGTTGTCTCCAATCATTTCAAACTTCTGAAATTATGATTAAAACTAATTTTAGAGAATATATGCCTTTCAACTTTTTTCCCACTTCTGCTAAGAGGTGTTGGGTAAAATTCTAGTTTCCAGTGTAAAGGAAGACCTTTTTACCAAAATAAATACTGCTGACTACTTTTCTCAGGGAAGACAGGCACAATGCGAAGTTGAGCAATAATGGCTGCAGAAGTAACAATTCATTTATCTAACTAATAATTTTTTCATTCTTTCCTATCTTTTTCAGCACAATTACATGCCAAACACTATTGGGTGTGAATAACATAAAGAGAGAAGAGACACTCCCTGTTCTCCCTCTGCTTTCAGATCCTGAGTTGAACAAGACAGGAGAGGACTATAAGAAAGAGAAAACTATTAATTTCTTAAAGCATTTAAATGCCTTTCCCGAAGCTTCAGAAGGGTTTATACTCTCTCCCTTTCTTCTTTTGCATGTACGTGCACACATGATGAGGCACTCATGGTGTTAACTTATTTAAAAAAGATTTAGCCCACCTAAAATAGCTCACTTGTATTTCATTTTTAACCTATTTGACACTCAAAATGTTGACTTTGTTGGTTATCTCAATAAGTGAAAACCGTCACACGGACAATCAAAGGTTCCCAGTCCAACACCTGGAGCAGACTGCGCTCTAAAGCCGGGGCAATCTTCCAGCGGTTTACGGTCCACTCCCAGAGGGAGACGAGGAAGGAGGGCTAGAGAGACCATTGCCAAACCGCCAGGGTCTGGAAAACAGCCTGGTATCTGTAGAATGGCGCTCAGACATATTCCCTCTCTCTCTCCCTCTCTCTCTCTCTCCCCCCCCTCCTTCTCTCTCTCTCTCCCCCTCTCTCCTCTCTCTCTCACATACACACACACACACACAGTGCAGCCATACAGAAAGCACAGTCTCACAGCACACTAACACTCTTTTCCTAAGATCACTGTGAAATTCAGTCTCTCAGTCCCGCAGCAGAGTCAAACCTTGCCTGAATTTTCTGGCCTGTCATCCATTCCTCCTCATTATTTCATTTTCTTTCCTACACTGAATATGTTTTGAAAGTCTATTTATATTACTATTTATATCTTTGAAATGTGGTATTTTCAAGCTTAGCCTGCCCGATTTTTCTTCTCGCGATTAAAAGTGCTACATAAAGGTTAATGTTAAATCATTAAAACCTCCAAACACTGTAGCCCCATGAGGGAGAAAGATGTGATGAAGCACGCCCTCCAATTTAGAGAACACTGTGGGGTTTGCTAGAGAAAACGTCTGAGCCCCTTCTATGAATGTGAAAATGCGTTCAATGTGTTGTTTACTGACTAAATGTACGCCAGAGTCTCATAAATTAAAGAGCTAAGAAGTCTCCCCTATTGTCTATGTCTGATCTGTCTGATAACTTCCTCACTGCATCTTAGCTCAGCTCACTGAAATCACCCCTCTGATATGAATTCACATCTTCTTAGCATAAAAAGCAAATTCACAGCAACACCTTTCGCTGCTGGCAGAGTTCCTTTCAACTTCTCTCATTCCCAAGATCCTATAAAGCCTCCTTTTCAAAACCACATAAAGATTTTCTTAATATTCTTCATAAAATCTCCAACTGAGCAGCACCAGCAAGTACCAGTAATACCCAAGCTGAAGAGAGGAAAACAACAGTCTAATGGAATTTTACTGAGGTCAACTCATACAGGCGACATAGAACGTGTGGACGTGAGTTTTGATTAACTGCTCATATCCCAGAGCCTTGTTTTTCTTTGTTAAAACTCTCTTAATTCTAGCTTTTGAGTTCGCCTGGAGTGAGTTTGGTAGGTCCGTATGTCCCCACCGAAACCGCATGAGCAGAGGTCTCAGACTGAAGGGAGTTTGGCCATTCACAGAGCAGAAAGGCCAGTGTGGCTCAAGTGCGGTGAGGGGGCAAGATGTGAGTGACGGGATGACTGGGTCACATTCTTTATGTGACTTGGCATTCTTCACCCAGTTACCAAGCCTCACTGCTAAACACCACACTCCACAGTAATAACCAGGCTTAGCAAACTCAATCAGGGCTAGCTCTTATCTGTTAAACACATTTTGTGTGAGTACCCAAACACACACAAATTAAGTATGGATATCTTTAAGCTGTTTACAGATTAAACGAACCACCGAAGAGTAAAATATAAAAAATGAACTGGGGGCGGGAGGAGGAAGCTGTCAAATTGTCACCTTCAAAAACAAAGACGATGTAAGATTCAAAAGTTCTCTGCACGCAATAATGGATTGTTCTAAAAACATGCTACCTCCCAGGCCATTCTTGAGAACCTGGAATCCAAATATGAAGCTAAGGAATTGGGAAGCTATCCTGACAGGTAAATTAGCTCAAGGAAAGACCTCAGAGGACATCTACGGAAAGTTTGGGCACAGAAAATTCTCTGTGCCTAAGAACATGCCACTTCCCTAATTGATATCCGGAATCACTAATCTGGAAAGCAATATACCTTCAGACAGTCAGTGGCAGACGGGAGAGGAAACGTAGTGAAAGACAGATGAGTTGAGGAGAAGTACACACCTCACCGGATAACACGACCCACCCCTGTGGCCTGGCTCTAAGTCAGCAGGGGTCACCCCAGGCCCCTGGTTCTCTCTTCTTGCTTGGAGCTGCCCACAGAGTCAAGCCTCAGTGTTTGGAGCTGGCCACTGAGCCCTATCTCGTAGACTCCAGCCGTTTAAGCCCACAGTTATTTTGAACTGCACCTTTCCTAATCCAATCCCTAAATTTCAACCTTGGCCGCATTTAACTTCCAGCCTTTCCAGATCTGCCATTTTATTTTGGCATCCACCTCATGGCTACTTTCTTCTTCACATAGGTGAGCTAGTATGTGTTTGATGATAGTTTATGTGTGTTCAATGCTTAAATGCAGCACAATGAAGCAGAAATGCAAACACCACCTTCAGAAGCCCTAGTATTTGTTATCAGTCAACACATTGGGTCGGGCACTTTTGGGTCCTGGCATTATTCATGTGAATGATACAGACTGCTTTCATTGGAAAGTCACAAGTCGCCTTATATTTGGTAAATCTGTTTGCGAATGTTAGCAGCAAGGACGTTGATTTTCATTATTTATAGCTGCTTTAGAGTGTGACTGGCTTTCTTTTACCTAAAATTTCCATTCCATATCTAAAAGGGAGTGGTGAGTTTTAAGAAAGTCCGATATACACAAACACAATAATCTGTTGCTTTTACCAAAGAATTCATGAGTAAATTCATTTAGATATTGAAATTCCATGACAAATTTAAAACGTGACTGAGCTTCCAAAAGCTTTACTTAAAACTTTGCAGAATACTTTTATTGTTAAATGGTAGGAATATCAGTGGATTATCTACACAGAAACATCTGTTTTTGGATGCTCTTCTCCAGTGTTTCTGGTGTGAGGAGCATGTTTGTGCTTTATTATATTCTCAAAAGAAATATGTTGCTTATCATGGGTATTGTCAAAAGTAGCAACATTTTTTTCAAGATTTCAAAGCTCCAAGTAGAATTTCTGCAAGTGAGTAGAATCTCCAAATCATTGGTGTATCTCTCAGGTTTTAAGAGTAGGATGAGGGTAATGAGTGTTAGGTTTGCTTTGCTATTTCAAGGGAAGATTCTAAAGCTTTTGCCGATACATGAGAAGCTCTGGCTAGGCCAGGTGCCAGTGGAATCTGTTTACCAAATTTCATTTGACAAGTTTCAGCCATCATTTCTGACAGTTAACCAGTCTGGTTCAGTTTCATGTTTACTGCGTTTCC
>VMDR010033446.1:0-11363 GCA_007922815.1 Macrotus californicus
CACTGAATTCGGTCACAGCACAGTCATTAACACTAGAAGATTTTTTTTCAATAATTCCCCAGAACAGCTCCAGTCTGACACTGTTATTCAGTGACAGAGAGTTCATTAAGTTCTTACACTAATTAAGAAAATAAATCCAACAACTTTATTCAGAGGAGGTATGGGCAAAGTACCAGGATATAGGGATTTCTACTTTAACATAATAAACTCAAAAACAAAATCTTGGGAAATAAGAATATATATTCCAAAAGGAATTGTTGAAAATTTCAGATCTATGACAAGCTTTGGAGTAGACTGTTAGGATTTACAAAAGCCTAACTTTCCTGGAGAAAAGGAAATACTGAATCCCAGCGCTTTCTGGTTTTCCTGTCTCATGATGGGGCACAGGTGACTGAGAAGCTGTTGTGAAGGTCACAGACCAGGGTCATACCTGACCACAAGACTGAGATCTAATCACAGGATTACAGAATAGTTCCCATCCCCCTATACCTAACTATCACATATGATCTCTATAATAAGATTAGAGTTGAAAAACTGCAATCCTCAGATCCTACTTAATAAAGGTATGCTACGGAGACCCAAAGAGAGCAGAGGAGGCAAAAACAAGGACAGTAGGGGGAATTTTAGCCTCCAATACCACCCCTACAGCAAACAATAAAGGGTCTAATTTCTAGCCAGAGATACATAAGATCTCACACTAAAAACCTATTTCCTCCAGTTTCTTTTACTCTGTACATTACATGTGAATTTCAACCACAAATTACAAGTTATGCTAAAGGGCAAAACAAAGAAAATGTCTGAAGAGATAATGCATCAGTTTAGCTTCAGATATGGTTGAGAATTTGGAATTATGAGACTTGAGTTTTTTTCAAATAATAGTTAAATTCTAAGAGATCTCATGTAAAAGGTGGACAACCTGTAAGAATAGATGTCTAATACAAGCAGAGAAATGAAAACTCTAAGAAACATTAAAACAAAATTCTAGGAAGCAAAACAATGTAAGCTCTGGTTGGGTGGCTCAGTCTGTTGGAGCATTGTCCCATACACCAAAAGGTTGATGGTTTGGTTCCCATCAGGGCACATACCTCTGTTGTGGGTTTGACCCCCCGTTGGGGTGTGTATGGGAGGCAGCTAATTAGTGCTCTCTCGCTCTCTCTCTTCCTCTATCTGTAAAACCAATAAACATATCCTCAGGTGAGGATAAAAAATGTAATAAATATTATAGTAACTATACATGGTATCAGGTAGGTGCAAGATTTATCGGGATGTCACTTTATAAGGTATGTAAATGTCTAACCATTATGTTATACACCTGAAAATGATATAATATTGAATGTCAACTGCAATTGAAAATTTAAAAAATTTGAACAAACTTTTATACACTGTAATAGAAATGAAGAACTGTTGATATACTTATAAGTAGACTGGACCTGGCCAAGGAAATAATCAATGAGCTTAAGGAGAGATTAATAGAAACTTCACAATGCAAAGCAAAGAGAAAAAGAAAAAAATAAAGAACTCTGAAACACCTGGGTAAAAGAACTCTGGGTAAAATTCTGAAAAACTAAACAGAAAATACAAACTGTCAACTGATTCCAAACAGCAATAACAAAATGTGCATCCTATATGCAATGATGCACCAGGAGAAGAAAAAGAGGAAGAAACAGAAAAAATGTTGAAGTAAGAATGACTGAGGACCTGGTCTGGTAGCCCAGTTGGCTGGAGCATTGTCCCAATATGCCGAGGTTCAATCTCCAGTCAGAGCACGTACAAGAATCAAGCAATGAATGCATAGATAAGTGGAACAACAAATAGATGCTTCTCTCTCTCTTCCTCCCTCTCTGTCTAAAATAAATAAATAAAGTTGAAAAGTGACTATTTTCCAAAATTAATAACAAACACAATACGATAGATCCAGGATATTTAAAGCACTAGAAGTTGGATAAATATGTTTTAAAAATTATATTCAACATTTTATATTAAACTACAGATAACCAAAGATAAAGAGAAAAACTTTGAAAAGAAGCCAGGTTTTTTTTTTTTGAGGGGGCAGGGGGAGTGTTGTGATAAAGGATAGAGGAACAGGGATAAGAGTTACACCCAACTTTGCTTCAGATAACATGCAAGCAAGAGGACAGTGGACTGAGATACATAAAATGCTAAAAGAATAACCAAACAAACTAGAATTATATGGTGGGCAAAATTATCATAGTCAGAAAAACACTTTGTCAGAAAAACAAAAATTAAGGAAAACTTGTCACAAGTGGATCTGATGTGCAAAAATTGTTAAAAGGTATTCTTTAGCCCTGGCCGGATAGCTCATTTGGTTAGAGCATTGTCCCAATATGCCAAGGTTGCAGGTTCAATCTCTAGTCCGGGCACAGACAGAAAGCAATCAATGAATACATTAACAAGTAGAACAACAAATCAATCTCTCTCTCTCCCTCTCTCTCTTCCTTCCCCTCTCTATCTACAATCAATTTTTTAAAACGTTATTCTTTAGAGAGAAGAAAAATTTTATGGGTCAAAAATATTATATGTCAGGTCTACATTAAAAAAATAAAGAATACAATGAATATTTTATTTGTCCTATTCTTAACTGATCTAATAGATAACAATTTGTTTAACATAATGATGGCAACAGTGTGTCGGGTGATTATCGTTTAGGTACAAATGAAAGGAACTACAGCAATGAATAAAGGATGAGCAGGAGAAACTGGGGATGCTCTGCAACACCTGCAGCACCAGTGAAGCAGTAAAGTGTTACTGAGAGTGCAGGGATTGATTGTAAACATATTGCAACCTAAGGCAACGCTGAATAAATTAAAATCACACAGTTTAAGTGGGAAAAAAAACTTCTCCCTAATCTTCCTCAACATCATCTAACTCACTTTTCTGTGAGCAGGAGTAGTGACCAGATTTCTCAGGTGAGCTTGCAGGGTTTTGGTAGTAAAGATATGCTGCAATTTTCAATAATTTCAAAAGAATAGAAAGAAAGCTGAACATTAGAAGTTTCAAAAAATGCAATATGCTCTTTATTTTAATTAAATTAACATATATTCCACAAAGTATGACATTTGGGATCACACATCATAGTGTTCAAAAATTCCTCTACTTAAGAGAACAGATTATTGTGAAATGTGAATATGTAACCTATAGGTATTTTGATCTTAAATAAAGCATGTTGATCAATCAAAAGTCCGTGCTGTTTTGTCATTTTCAGGAATAATAGCTACATGACAATCACTGAAGTTAGAAGAATCGTTGTCTCGATATTGAAGAAATCAGCAAACTATTACACAAAATATTTCCTTGTCTTTTTATGCTCATTCTGTCATAATTTAAGTCATAGCTCCATGAGCTTCAAAGCAAAATTATGAAAAACTTAATAGAAAATACAAACTGTCAACTGATTACAAACAGCAATAACCAAAACCACCAAGATCTATTCTGCAGAAGGTGACTACAAAGTGGAAAAAATAATAGTTATGTAAATAGTTACGCACTTGAAGGAAAAATGTCATCACAATTTGTTTCTCTTTCTAGCCAAGCCGAGTGTAAGTTGGACAGATTCACACATGTTACTCAATGGCGTTGAAATGAGTATTTCAATGATCATTCCCTCCAATCCCTAATCAGAAATCCAATCTGTTCTTTTAGAAAAAGCTCCTGGCTTAAATTTTTTTAATCTTTGAAAAACTGTTTTACACCCACATTGTTTTCTTTAATAGCTCCATCCTTTTAACTGCCGAAGTTTTATGTATGTTATGGAAGGCATGGAGTGCATTATACAATATGCATCCTGCTGGTAGCTTCAGGGCAACAGGAGCAGTGCTCCATGAATACAGGGGCATTTACTGAAAGTTTATGGATGATTCTGCATCTTTTCTCCAAACTGGTAGTAATTTTTCAAGCTGGAAAACAAAATAGATCTCAGTGTGAAAAGAGAAAACATTATGAAAGGGAGACAGAAGTAAAAATGTCTCCCCAAGCCTTCTGTTCCAAAATAAATCACCATTTATGTTATCTTGATTTTTAGATTTTTATTGCAGTCAGGTTTCAAATATTATTTTTATGGTCCTACCCAGTAAACCTCAGAAGGTACATCATACCCCCTCTTCCCTCCTTTCTGCTGTGAGCTACAAGAACATCTTTTTTTTTTAATTATATTTTACTGATTATGCTATTACAGTTGCCTGATTTTCTCCCATTTGCTCCCTCCCCACAGCAGTTCCCACACCCTCAGGCAATCCTCCCCCTATTCTTCAAGTCCAGGGTCATGCATATAAGTTCTTTGGCTACTCCATTTCCTATGCTGTACTTTACATCCCCATGGCTATTCTGTAACTACCTATTTGTACTTCTAATCCCCTCACCTCTTCACCCATTCCACCATACCCCCTGCCATCTGGCAACCACCAAAACACTCTCTGTATCCATGATTCTGCCTCTGTTCTAGTTTTCTTCATTTGTTTTTTTTAGATTCAATTGATAGATTTGTATTTTTTGCCATTTTATTGTTTATAGTTTTGGTTTTCTACTTTTTCTTAACTAAGTCCCTTTAACATTTCATATAAGAATGGTTTGGTGATGATAAACTTTTTTAGTTTTTTTCTTGTCTAGGAAACTCTTTGTCTGACCTTGGATTCTGAATGACATTTTTTCTGGGTAAAGTAATCTTGGCTGTAGGTCCCTGCTTTTCATAACTTTGAAAATTTCTTGCCAATCTCTCCTAGCCTGCAGAATTTATTTTGAGAAAACAGCTGACAGTCTTATGGAAATGTCCCTGTAGGTAACTAACTTCTTTTCTCTTGCTGCTTTTAAGATTCTCTTTATCTTTAATCTTTGTCATTTTAATTATGATGTGTCTTGGAGTGGGCCTCTTTGAACCCATTTTGTTTGGGACTCTTTAATTCATGAACTTGCATATCTACTTTCTTCCCCAAATTAGGGAAGTTTTCATTCACTATTTTTGCAAATAGATTTCCAACTTCTCTCTCTTTCTCTTCTCCTGGAAACCCTATGATATAAAATTGGACCTCTTGAAATTGTCCCAGAGGCTGTTTAAACTATCTTCATTATTTTAGATTCTTTTTTCTTTTTATATAGATTGGTAGTTTTTTGCTTCCTTACGTTCCAAATCATTGATTTGACTCTCATCTTTATCCATTCTACTGTTGTTTCCCTGTTAATTGTTCTTTTTTTAAAATGAATTGAGAAAATGTATTTTCTTTATTTTTAAGTATATTTTATTGATTATGCTATTCAGTTGTCCCAATATTTTTCTCCTCTTTATTCCCCTCCACTCTGTACCCCCTACCACCCTATATTCCACCCCCATTAGTTCATGTCCATGGGTTGTACATACAAGTTCTTTGGCTTCTCCATTTCCTATACTATTCTTAACCTCCCCCCACCTATTTTATGCCTACCAATTATGCTTCTTATTCGCTGTACCTTCTCCCCATTCTTCCCTCCCCCTCCCCACTGATAACCTTCCAAGTGATCTCCATTTCTCTGATTCTGTTCCTATTCTAGCTGTTTGCTTAATTTTTGTTTTTGTTTTTTAGGTTCAGTTGTTCAGTTAAGATAGTTGTGAGTTTATTGTCATGTTATCATTCATAGTTTTTGATCTTCTATTTGTTAGATAAGTCCCTTTAACATTTCCTATAATAAGGGCTCGGTGAAGATTATCTCCTTTAACTCGATGTTATCTGGGAAGCACTTTATCTGCCCTTCCATTCTAAATGATAGCTTTTCTGGATAGAGTAATATGGGATGTAGGTCTTTGTCTTTCATGACTTTGAATACTTTTTTCCAGTCCCTTCTTTCCCTTCTCATAAGAAACCTTTTGAAAAGAAAGAAAAGGTTTCTTTTGCGAAATCAGCTGATAGTCTTATGGATACTCTTTTGTAGGTAACACTCTCCTTTTCTCTTGCTGCTTTTAAGATTCTCTCTTTATCTTTAATCTTGGGTAATGTAATTATGATGTGCCTTGGTGTGTTCCTCCTTGGGTCCAACTTCTTTGTGACTCTCTGAGCTTCCTGGACATCTATTTTCTTTGCCAGATTAGGGAAGTTCCTTCATTATTTGTTCAAATAAGTTTTCCATTTCTTGGTCTTCTTCTTCTCCTTCTGGTACCCCTATGACTCAGATGTTGAAGCACTTAATGTTGTTGAATAGGTTCCTAAACCTCTCTTCATTTTTTTGAATTCTTGTTTTTTCATTCTATTCCAATTGGATGTTTATTTCTTCCTTTTGTTCCAAATTGTTGATTTGAATCCCACTTTCCTTCCATTCACTGTTGGTTCCCTGTATATTTTGCTTTATTTCCTTTTGTGTGGCTTCATTTCTTCCTTCGTTTTGTGACCCACCTCAATGATTTCTGTGAGCATCCTTATTACCAGTGTTTTGAACTCTGCATCAGATAGGCTGTCTATGTCCTTGTCACTCAGCTCTTTTTCTGGAGTTTTGATCTGTTCTTTCATTTGGGCCATATTTCTTTATCTCAGCATACCTGTTATGTTGTAAGGGGGTGGAGCCTTAGGTATTCACCAGGGTGGGGCAACCCTCTTTGCTGCCTTGTGGTACTGTCCGTGGGGGAGGGGTCAGAGAGGGAACAATACCTCTTGTTTGGTCCACTCTAGCTCCACTTTCCAACAAACTCTCCTGTGAGACTGGGAATTTCTCCCGCCATCACAACCCCTGCAGTATCTTACACCTAGAGGTTTTAAGTCTTTAGTTTCCTGTTCAGCCATCCTCGCCTCACCCACGTGGTCTGAAGCATTGCCTTGTGTACTCTCCACTCAGTTGCTTGTCTCGGCCCGTACTATTGGTCTGCATGAACGTTTCTTTTACTCCTTGGTTGTCAGAGTTCCATGCAATTTGATTTTCTGGCAGTGCTGGTTGTTTTTTGTTTATAAATTGGTTGTTATCCTTCTTTTGTTTGTGGGAGGAAGTGAAGCATTTCTACCTATGCCTCCATCTTGGCTGGAACTCCCAGTTGTTCTTTATTTATATTAGTGAATTCTTCATTTCTCATTGGATCTTTTATATGCTGCTGATGTCTTCACTAAGTTCCTTGAGTATCCTTATAGTGTTTTGAACTCTGCATCTGGTAGACGGCTTATCTCCATTACATTTAACTCTTTTTCTGCAGTTTTGACCTGTTCTTTCATTTGGACCATATTTCTTTTTCTTCTCATTTTGGCAGTCTCCCTGTGTTTGTTTCTATGTATTAGGTAGAGCTTCTTTGACTCCATGTCTTGATAATGGGGCCTAAGGTAGTAGATGTCCTGTAGGGTTCAGTGGCACAGCCTCCCCTACCACTCAAGCTGGGTACTTTAGGTGTGCCCTTCATGTGAGCTGAATAAACCCCCCTCTTGTAGTTGAGCCTTGGTTGCTGTTGGCAGATCAATGGGAGGGACTTACCTAGGCCAGTCACCTGCAAGGACTGGCTGTAACCACTTGCCATCAACCTCCATTCTCCATGGAAGATCAGCTGCGCAGGGACAGTGTGGTGGTGCTCTGATGTGGTCTGTAGCTGTCCACTGGGTGTGCTGGCCTGGGGTTGCCCAGGTGATGCAGGCCAAGATCAGAACCCAGTTGTGTTTGGTCTGGGCCTACCCTATTGAGGTATAAAGCAATCTGAGATGGCTGCTACTTTTCTGGGCTTGAAGATTCCCAGGCAAAACCAACCTGTGAATCTAGGCTGGCTGCTGCTAGTGCTAGGTCTTGGAATCACTGATGCCAGTTGTTATTTGTTTGATAGGATTTAGGAATTGGTGAAGTATGGGCCAATACCAGTCATTCATATGGAAAAGCAGCTTGAGTGGGCCCATAAGTTGGTTAAGGCTGAGCCTCAGAGAATCTCCAAGGTGGGTCAAACAGCATTAGCCAAGTTGATGGAGTCTCAAATATGGTACCAGCTTGCTAATTCTGTGAGGGGATGGCTTAGAAAAGGGACAATGGCCTCTGCTCGACTTGATACTAGACACTTCAGTTTCTCCCTGTATACTACTGGTGCCTTTCAAGGTGTTATTCTGGTACTGGAGCTCAGAGGGAGTGAGTCTGTGTAGGTTAGTCCATTTGTGGATCCTTTAAGGGGAACTGCTTGGGGTTCCAACAGTTTCTTACACCCATTCAATCCCCACTGGTTTTTGCGGCCAGAAGTTGTGGAGACTCATCTTCTTGTCACTGGAATCCTAGTCTTGAGGGACTGGTGTAGGTCTGGGATTCCTCATTCCTGAGGTATCCCTCCTGAATTTTTATCCCCGACACATGAGTGAAGGACCAGCCCATTCTGTGTCTGCACCCCTCCTACCAGTCTGGATGGATGTGGTTTCTTTAATTCCATAGTTGTCAGATTTCCATTCAACTCAATTTCTGATGGTTCTGAGTGATGGTTGTTCCATATTTTAGTTGCAATTTTAATGTGGTTGAGCCATGTCTACCTATGACACCATCTTGATTGGAAGTCCCAGAATTTCTTTTTTCAAAAGCCTTCTGTTGGTTTTCTTGCTCCTCTCCTTGCCCTGTAGTCTCTTCTTAACACAGCTGCCAAAGTAATTTCCGTTAACATGTAAGTCAGATATCTGCTAGAGCCTTCCACAGCTTTATGTCTTAGCATACAACCACACCTTCTGTAGCCCTATAGGCCTTTCCACAATTTTTACCTTCCTCCTGGCCCCTATCTTCTCTTGCTCCTCCTCACTAGCACTGTTCTACCACTCTAGCCTTTGTTGTTTCTAGAACACGCTGGGCACATTCCAGTTCAGGGCCTTTGTACTGGTTATTCCTTAGAAAACTTATGTGTCTATTTTTCCCACCTCTTTGAGGTATTTGCAGAAATATCACTGTCCCTGTGATACCTACTTTGGACACTGTATTAAAAATAGCCACCCACCCCCACACTTACAGTTTTGGCCTCCCAAACTTTGATATCATTATTTTTTTGCCTATTTTATTTTTTTATTGTTGTCTCCTATCTATATTTAAGATTCACAAGGACAGGAATCTTCAGATTCTGCTCACTGATATACTTAGCTCCAAGAATACTCTCCAGTACATATTGAGTAAATAACATATTTGTTGAATCAAAGCTCTGAGTCTCTTGACACCTTCCTACTCTACAGAACTATTCTTCCTGCTAAATATTCTGTAAATTACACAACCTCACAGATTATACAAAAGTATTAAAAAAATTTTAAATCCTTATTGCATGCCATATTTCTGATAAATTGTAACTCTTTGGTTGATGATCATAATAATAGATAATATAAACAATATATTGTTTTTCAAATGAGCAACAACACATAAACCAGTGTAGAATACTCACAATTCACATTTCTAACCACTGCATTTTTTTTTCTGTTAAGAACCAGGGATCAACAACCCTTTCAAATAGTAGAATCCACTATCAATTGAGGCTAAGAAACTGGGCCTTTAAAAAACATAAGTCAAGTAAAATAAACCTGGCACATTTTGCTTTACCATATATTTAAGTTTCCTGTTAATACTAATAATATCTGACATTTCTTTGGTTCTGAAAAAAATTATGGCATTGAGTCTACTTGTGCCATACAAGGCAGCAGTCTGTCTTTGCTGTCGTCAATTGTCAGAGACCTGTTGGTTTTGGAATACTGCATGACATTTGTGTCCTTTTGTTGCCTCTGGAAATGTTGATTTTATTTCCGTATATTGCTGATTATCTCATTTTCATTGGTGTACGTCTTGGAGATGTTGTGGTGATATGATGTGTGTGATACCAAATTCTAATTTGTTCCTCATTTGGGGACTTAAAAGCATTGAAATAAATAACAATGTGATTTTTCAAAATCTTTTAAAATATATCTGGCAATATGTTGCTTGGTCCATTTACCCTCCACGTCTCATGTAGTGGAGACAGCAATTCACATGAAGAAATATAAATCTCAATTTCTCTCAGCCTATAAATTCTAGATTTTATTCCCTGACAAAAAAGACACTATCTGTACTCTTCAGAAAGCAGGAAATCATTCTTAGTAAACTTCTGATTGGCACTAGATTTGCAGCAGACACATTGCCCTCTAAACCTCCTGGAGCAAATAATAGGGCATTGTTGGAGAGTGCACTAGAATTTGTCAAGTCTCCTTTTGGTTGTCAACTTTAGCATAATCATATCTTACACAGTTTGTACTGTTCCAAAGATTTTGCCACTTACTATCTTTATGTAGCTTTATAACACTTTCTTACAGATTCCCCAAATGTTACATAAAATAAGCTAAGATGCAAAAAAGCCAAATGATTTCCTTAAGGTCAAACGTGAGGCAATTGCATGTTAGGCACACAGCCCTGGCACCCTTTGTTTTAGCCCTGTTTTAAAAATATTACTTTAAATGCTGCCCAGCGTAACATGCAGAGTCATTTCTATGATGAAACATGAATTCAATGAGAAATCTGAAATGTCTTCTATGCTTCCATCTGCATTTATTTAATCTCATTTCTTATGCATCACCACTGTTTCTTCTGGCTATTCCCAGGTTTTCATATTCACTTACAAACTCATACCCATCTGGCACAGAGATCTTCTGCCAGCTTGTACTGAGTGACCCCATGCCCACTGAGCATGGCACCGTGTCCTTACGTGCTCAGCTAATGCTTGTCTAGGAGATGTACTGAACCCGCTATCTCCCTACGCTGCTTCCCTTTGCTCCCCACAGGACACATTCTCTGCAGAAGTGGGGCAAATGACCTCTTCTATATTAGACTCTGGTCTAATTCATATCAAATGGGGAACAGAAGACTCATTATTTTTTCCTCCTCTCAGTCTCCCTTTTATCTCATTCTAACCTGAAAAAGATGCTCAACATCACTAATCTCCAGGCAAATGCATATCGAAATCACAATAAGATATCATCTTACACTCATTAGAATGACTATTTTGAAAAAAAAAGTGCTGGTCTAGTTGTGAAAAAATTGAACTCTGTGTATGGCTGGTGGGAATCTAAAATGGTGTGGATGCTCTGGCAAAAAGTACAGTGTTTGCTCAAAACATTATACATAGATTACCATTTGATTCATTAAAGGTACATCAATATTCATACCAGTATTTTCACCTTAACCAGAAAATTGTAAACAATTCTAATGTCCCTCAATGAATAAATGGATAAAAAATATGGTATGAATATATAGTGAAATATTTTATAACATTAAAAATATCATGAAATTCTGACCCATGGTACACCATGAAAGACCCTCAAAGACATCATATTATACGAAATAAGCCAGACACAAGAGGATAAGTATTGCCTGAGTCCACTTGTGTGAGGTACCTAGAGTTGTCAAATCCACAGAGACAAGAAGTAAAATACCGATTACCAGGG
>VMDR010033447.1:0-11362 GCA_007922815.1 Macrotus californicus
GAGTTTTGAATTTCAGTTTCTTCGTATGTCAAACTGTGGCAATACTGCTTGGCAAAGTGAAAAAAAATAAATAAAAATTGTGCATATGTGTATGAGAAATTATATATACATTTAAAATTGTATATACACGTGTATATAAATCTGGCAAGGTCTCTCACAAATAATAAATCAACCTGTTTTTTTAAATTAAGAATTTATTGTATGATTAATGACAACTAGGTTACTAAATATTTCTATATTGCAATTACCCAGTGTCCTCAGTTTCATCAGTATGAGCCCTGATACCTGTATTGGACTTCTATAACTTACAGCTGCTCATCTATAAGGGTATGTTCAGAATCTTCATGGAATAAGATGATATTTCTGTTCCTCACCTCACTGTTAAATAACACAAAAGAAAAATCATAAATTTAACAACTGCTACTAGGATTCTTAATTTTCAGGAAAACTCTCAGAAAGTGCCAAATTAACAGTGGTCTTTACTCTTCCTTGGCATATTATGTAGGTAGAGCTTTAAAGGATTTTCTAAGCAGTTCCCTCCCTTGCTACTGGAACATTTTTTTCCCCTAACAAATAAAAAGGGTATAAATGTGAGAACAGTATAAATTACTTATTTGGCTTTCTCAGCTGACAAATTGTCTTTATTTTTAGAGTTAAGGGTCACATTTTAGAGAAAGAGCTGTAAGACCATCAAGCAGTAAGACAACAGCTCATGGGCCTTTGTTAAAGGTGGCTTACAGGGACACCTCGACAGGGTCAGCTTGCCCATGCCTACCCTGTGCCTTCCATCCAGCTGTGATTTGCTGTAGTTTGGTCCCCTGTACTTGAAACATTCAGCAATCTAGATATTCTTCATATGCCACTTTCCTTGTCATTCAGATCTTAAATGTCACCTCCCCAGAGAGTCCTTTCCTGACCAGTCCCCCTAAGTTCCCACCCGATCCAACACACATCACTTTTTTAAAAAAATAAAATGTGTTGGGGTGACATTGGTTAATAAGATTACATAGGTGTCAAGTGTATAATTCTGTGATGCATCATCTGTGTACTGCATTGTGTGTCCCCACATCACTTTCTTCCTATCATTTTGTTTTGTTTTCTTTTAGCAGTTATTGTCTTTGTCATGGATGTGTTCGTTAGTTTAATAAACTTACTTAGTTTGGAATTCACCACTGTATCACTAACAACTAAAATACTACCCAGCCTATAACAAATGTTCACTAAATATTAACTGAAAGGGTGAATCCCGATGCCCATTATGTGTAGTGAAGATGCTAAGCACTTTCAAAAGCACACTGCCTATCTAAGACATCCTTCAACAAGGTATGATTCCACACTTCTTTACAAACCCCATCAGCCACAAAAGAGCACAAGTTAATGTGGTACTATCTTTGGCCCAACCCACCTCAGACCATAAGTGAAAGAAAAGGGTGCCTCTTATCCAGAAAGATAATCACAAAAATGGGTTCCTGTTAGGATTGAAAACACACGTAGCCTCATAAAATGAAAGCCTGAAAGAACAATACCAGACTGTAAATCCATGTTTTAGCAAATCCAACAGATAACAAGCTTTTGTTAGATGCTAAAAGTAGACAATACCATCATGTAGTTAGTGATCCAGCATGATGCATAGCTGTATAGAATCTACCCCTCCTGCATTAATTACTAAAAAAAAAGCGAGAGAAAATTTTGACACTAAAGTGCAGTTTGCACTTCAAGAATTTCTTTCTCTATATAGAAAAATAATTTTTATTTATTATGCATCCAAACAACCATAACACCCTCCAATATTTCTGTAGTTATCTCTGAGTTGTGCATCTGTCACAGTCTCTTTATACACACTGAGAAGGTTGCATGCCAGCATTTCCTGGGAGCGCACAGAAACCTGGGCAAGGCCTTACGATCCTGACATCCAGGATTAATCCCTAATTTTATCCCATTTTCTATCACCATTTTTCTGGTTTTCTAAACCCCAATTGGCTATTTAAACTTGTCTTAGGCCTTCCCTTTATTTCACTGTCCTGGGACATCACTTTATTTTCCCATATTTAGTATGTCTGATTCTCTCCCACAAAAGACAGCCTTTCTTGATTTCTAACCCAGTAGAGGAGAGAGAGACCTCATGCTTCAGTAGGCATCCAAGGAATACTA
Source organism: Macrotus californicus (assembly GCA_007922815.1). Taxonomy (NCBI): domain Eukaryota; kingdom Metazoa; phylum Chordata; class Mammalia; order Chiroptera; family Phyllostomidae; genus Macrotus; species Macrotus californicus. The sequence goes on from VMDR010033447.1 coordinate 2,152, forward strand.
CAAATCCTATAGTGTTTTTTAGGTGTCAGGTATGTCACACTGCATCCTTTGGCCATTGATCACCTCTTTGTAATAACTGTAATTAATCCTAGTTAACCTGAAAATTTCCTCTTGTGATGATAGTCTGCTTTGTTTTATCTCACCTCCCACATGGCCAGCTCTGTGAGGACAAGGACCATGTTTTACTCGGCTTGGAAACCTCTATGACACTCAACACGTCGTGCTTTTAAAAGACATCAAGTTAACTGAATAGAATTAAATTCTGGACAAATGAGAATTTTTTTGTAAAATATTAACATCGAGTTTTAATTTTTAAGACACCTATTTATACATTTGTTTTGTTTTGACTAGCTTTACAATTCATTTAATAGTTGTTGCTTGGCTGGCAAATTTGAACACAGATACATGTAAAATAATATATGAAACGTTTCGTAAAAGTTGATCCCAGTGGTGCATTTTAAAATGAGGAAGATTAGAAAAGGAGACGGGGCAAATACCCAGATGTACTTCCTGAATTCGAATCCCACCTGGTTTGGGCACACAACCCTGCTAAAGAACACTGTAGTATAGGTAATTGTAAGTAAAGGAGTTCAGGAAATGAAGATACCATACAGAGACAATGTGAGAATCAAGTGAGCTTCATTGTGGGAAAGGGCATCATAAACTGCAAAGAGCCATAAAATGTCTCATCAGAACCATCACTTCCAGTAGGAATTTTCTGGAAGCTGCTTAAGGAGAAAGTATTTGAGGTCAGCCTTCAAGGATTCCCTGTACCTGTGATAGACCATATTTTTAAAACAATCCCACCAATCTCATTTTCTCACCTGATCTATCTTCAACTGTTTACCAATTTTTTTCAATGCCATCCAGTTTTTTTAAAAATCACCACTCTTGACTTGATTTATAAAATTTTCCTCTCTAAATCTCCCTTCAATTTTAAATCCATTCAATTGTTTCTAAGTTGAATTATTCTTGTTAATTTAAAAATTCATAACAGAGGACATATATGTCCATTAGACTATCTAAATTGTAGACTAATATGTGGTGCTGGTATGATTCAAGCCCTCAGAGTACATTAATGGTATCACTCACAACTTAATCTGAAAAAATGAAAATGTTTATTATATTCAAAATACTTTGATAACTGGTTGATTTGCTACACTATGAAACTTCACTAGATTCCATTTGGCCTTATGCCACAATTCTTAATTAATACTCTTAGGTTCCACAACATGGTTCAAAACAATGGTAAATCATTATGTCACAGGCAGTGATTTCTGAATTAATTTCTAAGCTCCAGCAGCAATTCTGCTATTACAAGCTGCATTTGGACTATAAATTATGCTGCGAGCCCTGTTGCCTGTGCCAAATAAATGTGAAGGTACGAATAAGTGTAAAGATGGCAATTTGGCAGTTATATTTAGAGCACAAAGAACAAAATTATTACTTCTTCTTGGTCAGAACCTTCCTGTAGCTGAAAATGATGATAAAAAACTAGCCAAATGGTCCCTGAAACACACATTTGTCGAAAACCTGCTTCATCTTCAGCAGACACCTGAAAAAAAGCTAGTTAACAGCTTGACAGATTCAAGAGAGGCACAAGCATCTTTCTTTGGCACTATTTTAAATTGCTACATGGGAGGGTGAATCAGTGAAACTGAGGTCAAGAGAAAAAAAGGAATAATTGCTTGTTAGAAAGGAAGGGCAATAGAGAATGCAAAAAGGAAATGGTGACTTCCAAAATATGTACTAAAAGTAAACCTTTATTGAATTCATGTACCTAAGGAAATAACTTTATTTTGAAAAAAATTAGAAAATTAGGTATGTGACAAGAAATCAAAACAAGGCATGATTTTTTAAAAATGATATTAAGTGTCAGAAGTCTGATCAAGAATTAGCTTAATCCACAACTCTTGAGATACTGCAAGAGTTTTAATAGAGTCACAGGAAACAGGAAAATATTTTTTGAATATCAGCTTGATAGAAAATAGCCATACCGCAAGTAGATATGGTGACAGCAACCCCGTGGTACAGGGACCAGCAAACGCTTTTCGTAAAGGGCCAGATAGTGAATATTTCAGGCTTTGGGAGCCATAACATCTCTGCCACACTCAACTCTGCAACTGTAATGCAAAAGCAGCCATAGACAGTTTGTAAACAAGTGGGAGCGGTTGTGTTCCAATAAAATTTATTGACAAAAATAGGCAGCCTACTAGAATGGTCAATATCCAGAACACTGACGTCACCAAATGCTGGAGAGGATGTGCAGCAACCGAAACTTTCATTCGTTGCTGGTGGGAATGCAAAATGGTGTGGCTACTTTGGAAACAGTTTGGGAGTGTCTTATAAAATTAAATATACTCTTACCACAGAATCCAGCAATAGTGCTCCTTGGTATTTACCCAAAGGAGTTGATAACTTATGTCTACACAAAAACCTTCACAGAGATGTTTATAACAGCTTTATTCATAATTATCAAAATTTGGAAGAAATAAGATATTCCTCAGTAGTGAATGGACAAAAAACTGTGGTCCATCCAGACAATGCAATATTATTCAGTGCTAAAAAGACATGAGCTGTCAAGCCATGAAAAGACATAAAGGAATCTTAAATGCATGTTATTAAGTGAAAGAAGCCAATCTGAAAAGGCTCCATAGTGTATGATTCCAAGTATATGACATTCTAGAAAAGGCTAAAGAAAAGAGACAGAACAAAGATCAGTGGTTGCTGCGGTGGGGGAATGAAGGAATGAATAGCCACAGCACAAAGGATTTTTAGGGCATAATATGGTGCCACAATGGTGCATGCGTGTCACTTTGCATTTGACAAAACCCATAGAATGTATAACACCCATAGTGAACCCTAATGTAAACTACAGAGCCTGGGTAACAATGATACATCAATATAGGCTAATTGATTATAACAAATGTATAACTTTGGGTGGGGCAGCTGTTGATAATGGAGACGACTGTGCATGTATGAGGGCAGAGGGCATATGGGAAATCTCTGTACCTTATGTGCCATATTGCTATAAATCTAAAAGTACTCTAAAAAATTAAGTCTATTAAATTTTTAAAAATGAGGAGCTTACTGGACTTGTCCCACAGACTTTATGCAGTTTGATGATGCTGCCTTAGTATATTAAACCTGAATCAGGAAACAGAGGATGAGTTCTTACTGCTTCTGGAAACACAAAACTCTCTCTTTCAATCTCATGTTAGTCACAAGAAAATCCTCCTTTGTCTTGTTAGTTTTCTTCTAGAGACACTCCATCTCTTTTCTATTTCCAACACAGCAATTTCAACCCTCTGTAGTGACTTCAGCTTTAGAAATCCTCGCAGGAATGGAACGTGCTATGGAGCAATTCTGCTTTGCATAATGCAATTGTGATATAGTCATTGCAGCTCTCTATTCTCATCTGAACAATGGCAATAATAATAATACTCATCTCAAAGTGGTGCTGTGTGTATTAAAGGAGTTCCCATCTGTAAAGTGTTTAGTAAAGTCCCTTACATACAGAAGATATTCCAAAAATTGTAGCTATTATTTTTATATATTTCCTGTTCTATGAGTCTTTTTCTGAGCAAAAGAAGTACCTATTATTTTGCCTGCATAAAAAAGGAGAAAATACAAGGAGGTATATATATATATTCAAAAGATTATCCTGCCACACAGAGCTGACCCACCATGGTGCTGACCAGGATCATTACCAGAATTTAATCTCTTTAAGAGGGAAAAAAAGAAAAAAAAATGTTAATTCATTCTAACAAAATATCAAAAACATACAGTCTCTAAGCAACCATCAAAATTCTCACATTTGCCTGCAGACTAAGAGAGCAATGTGGGGACAGTCAGGAGAGACTTGATGAAAAGGCAGTAACACCCGCCACAGCATCTTCAGGGAGCAGGGTGAAGGTCAACACAACTTTCCAGGTAACCATCAGGAGAACACAGTTGGATCTAACAAAGCAAAAGAGAGTGAATATGACTTTGACCATCACCTACTGCAGGTAATATGGAGCCACACAGCTGAGCGCCTGAATCCCACCCAGAGAGGCTGTCCTTGAAACAAATGTTTACTTTAACACAAAATGGCCAGGTATACCATTCTGACTTTTTCTATTTGTTCAGCTGAGGAGCAAACCCTAATTTCCTGACCTAAGAAAGCAAGATTATGGCATTGCATATTAAAATCCTAGTTTTCTGCATTTTGAAAAAAAACTATTCATCCTGCAGATTTTGAAAATATTGATGTTCATGGTTACTTTTAGGCACACTAAGTGTCAGCTGGCAGTTCTGGACACAAAAGGGTAGTTTAATGTCTCAAACTAACACTATGCTGATCTTTTAAAAGTGTACTTATGTGTGTATGTGTGCATATGTGTGTAATTATATTTATTATTAATTAAATGGCTTTAATTACAAACAATTTATTTACTTTGTATCCCAAGGTATCTTTATGTGTACAGTTCATATCCAAAAACTCGGCCACAGAAACTTAAGAGCAAGTTCAAATCATGAAAATAAAATTCATGTTTATACTATTATAAGATACAATCAAATATATTGAAACACATTAAACAACTTGAGGTTGTCTTAGTTAACTGTCTTTTAAATACCTAAATTAAACCTCACTGCCTATTTATCCCTTTGTTTCATGAACGAAGCATTTTGAGGATACTTACTAGTAGCAATAACGAAAATACCTGCTCCCTTCCTGCCCAGTAGCACTCAAACTTTCAGTATTTGGAACATTAACTTTTCAACTATGAGTTCAGTCTTACATCAGATACAGGAACCAATTTCATGTCATAAACTCATAGTCCCAAAGTTTATCATCAAATCAGCCTACAGATGGCTGTTCATAGTAGCACTTAGACCCTTTTTCCCTGAACATCTACTTGGTTTCTTGAATCCCAAATATAATAATTGGCTCCATACCTTTGGCTCAGACATCTAAACTAGGGTCTTGATTCCTTTCCAGAAATCCTTTTCTCCTTTCCTGTCTAACTAACTAACATTTCTGTTTTGCCTGGAACTCAGCTTCAGGTTTGCCCTTAAGGTGAACTGCTTCACCTGTTCTGGACTGTACAGCCTTCTGTTCTCCTGCCCCTACTACATCCTAATTGACACTTTCTGCTCCCAACTAAGACTCAGTTCTAGTAATTTGCAAGATACAGGTCAGATGTTAGCATAAGTTATGGCTGTGCAAATTTCCATGGCTAGGGAAATAAGGACATATTTAATTAGTGATTTGCTTTAACATGTTTTTAGGAATAAATGCTGAAGTTAAAATGCTTTCTTATGAACATCTATAATATTAAAAGAATAAAAATGTCTTTGAATTTTCTCACATTTGCAAGTTAAGATACAAACTTTCACATAAATCAGCCCAAATTATAGTCAATTCTCAATGATCTTGAATGCATATGATCCTTGTTTAATTCAGCCAAGGAAACTGTTGAAATTACTGATGACACCTATACTACCCATACTATTTTATCTGTTGATATTCCCCTTCATTAATAGCTATCACTTACCCCTCTCAGTTTTAAATGAATCCACTGACCCAGGTATGTTTCCAGAGTGATATTCAAAGTGTTCTAAAATAAAATGCACTACCCAATTATAATGGAGGCTGGACATAACTTTGAAACACAATAAAATTTTTTTCTTCCTCACATCATACTCCAGTGGGGTGTTCTATGGACATCTTTCTACACTGTGATTCAGAAAGTCAGGCTCCTTCCCTCTAATGGTTTCTCTTCATTTGTGTTCATTCATAAGATGAAGAAAGCAAAACCTGAGGAAGGAATACCTGCTGCTAACCACCTTGGCCTGGAGGTGGTACCTATCACTTCCACATACATTTCATTAAAAAGAATAAGTTATATCTCCCACCAAAATGACAGAGGTCTAAGAGGTACAGCCTAGAAATATACTCAGCGAGTACATACCACTGTCTCCACCACATGTAAAATATATTAGAAGATAAAAAGTGCCATGGAAAAAAATGAGCAAAACTAAAGGGAATTTGGAGTGCTGAGAGAGGCGTGACAAATGTAAATAACTTGCTCAGAGTAGGCTTCATTGAACAGGTGACAACTGAGCAAAGACTTTAAGGTTAAATCCATAGATGTATCTGGTGGAAGAGCATTTCAGGAAGAGGGTTCAGGAACAGTCAGTTCAAAGGTCATGATGTGGGACAGTGCCCAGTAGGTTTAAGTGAAAGTAAGAAGACTGTCAGAGTATTGTAGGGAAGGCCTGAGAACTAAAGGGTGCCAGTAGATTTTTACAAGCTGTTCTAGCCTAAATGTTTGTATCTCCCTAAAATCCATGTGTTGAAGCCCTAACCTCCCAAAGTGATGTTATCTGGAGGTATAACCTTTGGGAAGCAATTAGGTTTAGATAGGATATAAGGGTAGAACCCCATAAGTGCTCTTATAAGGAGAAGAAAAACACCACAGCTGCTTCTTTCTTCCGTGGGAGGACCTAGCAAGAAGGTCGCAGACCAAAGCCAGGAAGAGGGCCCTCATTAAGAACTGAATGTGTTCACATCTTAATCTTTGACTTCCCAGACTCCAAAACTGTGAGGAATAAATGTTTCCTATTTAAGCTATGGTATCCTGTAATAGAAGACTGAGCTGACTAATACATAACACACTGTAAGGCCTTTTGCTTTGACTCTGAAGAAAATAGAAGGCCCTTGGTGGGTTTGAGTTGAAGGTGATATAATATGGGTTACATTTTAACAAGACTATTCATACCATTATTTGAGAATACACTGGAATAAGGCAGGTATGAAACATAAGAGGCCAATTAGTAAACTAATAAAATAATCCCAATGATGAACGTTAGTAGGTTGGACCCAGTTGGTACCAAAGGAGATTATGAGCAGTGGCAAAATTTTGAATTTATTTTGAAGACAAAGTCTATGTATATTGTAACAGGTTGGATATACTCTGTGAGAGAATGAAATGTTCAAGGTGATTTCAAGGTTTCAGGGTTGAGCAATTAGAAAGTGGGAGTCATCATTAACTGATATAGGGAGACCATGAGTGAAGCAAATTTGAAGGAGGAAAAGAGTAGGAATCTGTTGTGGACATGTTAATTTTGAAATCTCTATTAGATGTCTAAATGGAACTGTCAAATAGTCAGCTGGATATATGATTCTGGAATAAGAAGAGAGGTCTCGGGCAAAGATATAAATTTAGTAATTGTCAACACATGGGTGATATTTAAGCCATGAGGCAGATGAGATCACGAACATAGTAAGGACAGGGAAAGAAGAGGCCCAAGGTCAGAGCCCTAGGCCAAAGAAATATTGAAAGGTCAGGATAGATAAGACAAACCAAAAAAGAAGAGAGAAGATACAGCAGAGATGTAAAAAGAAATCCAGGGGAGTGTAGTGTCCAGGGATTAAGTGAAGAGAGAGTCTTTAGGAAAAAGGAATTACCAACTGTGTGAAATGCTGTCGAGAGATAAAGTAAGATGAAGACTGAGAATTAAGTACAGGGACCGAGGGTCTTTGTTGCCTTGACGAGAGCAATTTTGGTGGGAGGTGGAGTGGCAAAAACCCGAGAAGAGTGAGTGAGTATAAGACAGAAAATGCAGACAGAAGTTCGGGGCTGGAATGTAGGTAAATCTTTTGAGGACTTTTGCTGTAAAGAAGGCAAAGAAACTGGGCTGGAAAATTTTTAAGTGATAGATTTTTGTTTTAAGATGACCTAACACCATGTTGTTTCCAATATGTATCAATGGTAGACCACTTTAGACTCAAATATAATCACAGACATACTAAGATTTACACATTTCTTTTGATGCTGGTGATGTGGCACAATTCTCAGTTCTATTCATAGCCAGGAATAGAATTATGTTGATTTCTCACCAATGCTGACCATAGAAAAATGCTTATTTGATCCTGCTAACAATGTATTACATTTTAAACACATTCGATCAACTGATACCGTCTCCCATTCCAACTCAAAGTTAGCACGGATATCACATGGGAAAGATGTGAAAAGCATACTTATCTTCCCGTACCTTGCTGTCAAAATATGTCACACACTACTACCTTTCCATTTTGAATCTGAATCATCAAACTGTTTCTCTTCCCCAATCCCTTTGTTTAATGGCAAAAAAGAGATATATCCTTCAAAATTAGAAGAAACACACATAACTTCAGGAGATGAATCTAAATCTATAATCTCAGGTCACCTCTCACACATGACATTACCCTTATCATCACTTCTCTACCTGCAGACTGAAGGCAACAGAGGACCAGTTGCTGTTTAGCAGCAAGATGCTCCCTGGAAAAAGCCTTGCTCTCCCGCAGTCCTCTACCCTTAAGAAACGTGGCAGCACTGAGATGTACTTTTGACAAGTTTCCGTTGATCAGCACAGGGCTGAAGCTTTCACGAACTGCTATTACTAAGACCAGGGAGAAATGCTAGAATTCAATCAATATTTACCTGTTTCCCCACAGTATGCAAAGTTTAACTTTCTGAGCCATCTGCCGGGTCATGTACAGCACTCCAGTCACCAGAAATGGTAGGGATGTCTGCGGTCCTGTGTTGAGACTGCTTCATGGCCCAGCTCCTTCCTTTGCCTCCTTCACCATCTTCCACAGGCGCTGGTCCCAATACAGTTCCTGTATGGTAATCTGTGACCGACATCTGCATACCTGAGAACCCAATCTCCATCCTCGGCCTCTAAATACAGTAGGGTTCAGGTGTTCAAATGATATTATCAGTAACCTGTCTCTCTCTCTAAGCTCTGCATTAAATGTATTTTGGCAAGTCCCTCCTCTGTAGTAGGAAGAGAATCATAGATCATCTCATCAAAAACATTTTTCTGAAAACCGTACTGTGAAAATAAATTTCTCTAATAACATTTTTGCTAAAATTTTGGAAACAATTGCTAGAAATTAAGTAAGGTCATATAACATCTGAGGAATCGGTGCAAGAAAGCTAAAAATGCCTAAAAGTAGAGAAAATATGATATTAAAAATCATTCAAGAGAAATGAAATGTTGTTCTGGTTTCTCAGAATAAGTAATTGGAAGTATGAACTTAGAAATGAGAGATTTTACCTAAAATACCAAAATTACTCAATGCAATATTAAGGAAATTAGGAACACCAGAAACAATACTGTTATTACTCTAATGTACTATATGCCATTGGTGGCACAAATGAAATAAAAATAAAAAAAA
>VMDR010033448.1:0-11361 GCA_007922815.1 Macrotus californicus
TTCTGGTTGTACCAAAAAATAAACAACCAGCAAATGATTTCACCTCTTAAAAAAAATCATTTACACTTAAAAAAATGGGATGAGGTGGAATACCCTCCTTCTTAAAAATGTTTCTAGAGCTACTAAAAAACTTGCATTTACAAAATAGTTGATAAAAATATTCCTCTGGATTGTACAAGAAGGGAGACAGGGACCACTGGTAAGACATGATATATGATATTAATCAGACTTGGCTTCTTTTTCTCCTGCTTCATCTGAGGCTGGACTCTGCAAATCAAAGAAAAAATAATGAGTAAACATTTGGTGTCCGTGTTCTTGCTTTGATCTTTGGAGCTTTAGCATTTTACAGAGCTTAAGTTTTACTTATACATATAAAATCACAAGTGTTAAAAGCAGTTGATCCTCATCATTTGTAGATTCTGCATTTGTAAATTCACCTGTAATCCCCAAATTGACATTCACGGCACTTCCATGATTGTACACAGACACAGACCACCAATAACTGGAATCGTCCAACATGCACATTCCCAGCTGAGTTCTTGTTTCAGCTCAGACACTGTAAACAAGCATCTTTTTCACGCTCTATTTAGTGCCACACATTTCACATTTTGTGTTTTTACTGATGTTGTGATGTGTCTTACAGAGAAAACACATGTGGGACAGCTTCATTTAGGCATGAGTTACACTTTTTTTTTGGCACCAAGTTCAATGCTAATGTATGGGCAACATATATTAAACAGAAACACAGAAAATGATGTTATACCCCAATCACTTGATGAAGTGTTGTGATAGGTGGTACAGAAATCTAACCCTGTATTTTCCCTATTTGGAACTGTTCCATATTCATAGCAACCTTGTAACACATAACCACCATGAATAACAACAATCAACTATAATTTGATAATGTATTAGGTTAGTAATGTCTTCTTATATAACCCAGTATTTGATGTGTAGTTACAGCTAGAAATTAAAAGTAAATTGTGATCACAAATTTCATAATTTAGAAGTGGACAATTACATTAACATTTGCCCTATAAGTAGAAAAGCTGAAAACCCTCTTTTCCTCATAGCTTAGAAGAATACAGATTAAGAAAGTGAACTTAATTATCATGTACACTAGTATTTGCTTATTTTAGTTACTTTTTATTTGCTCGATCTAAGTTATTACTTAGTCCTACACAACTGGCCCCTTTAAAGAAAAATAAACCAAATGTATTAGAAACAGAAATGGTAAAAATGTGCCAAATGAAGAAAATAGATTTTTTAAAAGTTTAAAGCAATACCCAGAATATAAAAACAAAATTAAAACAGTTCTAAAGATGCCAGTCTATAGAAAAACAGAGGAGACTTAAACTCCTGAGGTCACGTGAAAGAGAAATGAGTGTCATACCAATTAGTAAATTAAATCCTTTTTATGTTAATGAACCCCATGCATATCGTAGATAATCCACCTGTTATTGGTGAAATTATGAATATATTAGAATTTCTTGTTCACTCAAAAAGAAACCACTTCCACACACACACACATATATATATTCCCCCCCACCAAGTATAGTCTTTGATTCATAAAAATAATCTGTCTATACACTTGGGGTTACTGCACAAAATTTTCAGAACTATAAAAATTAAAGACTATCTTATCAGCTACAAAAGCATACATTTATTGCCGGCTGCTTATATAGCGTTAAAAACCAACAACACAAACACTCCAACCTCCTCGTTTTTAGTTTCTCCGTTTTCCGCAGGCAGATCTTCCTTAGGTTCCTGGTTAGCCACTTCGGCCTGTTTTCCCTTTGCTCCCCTTTTCCCTTTCGTTTGCACTTTTTTGTCTGCAGATTTGTCCTATGACAGAATAAGAATATACTTTAAGCACCAACTTTACACTATTTATGTTTTCTGACTTGCTATAGAGTTTCCATAAAAGGTGCAATGTTAATGCTCTGTCACACGTCAGCCCGAGTTACACGACACATTTTTTAAACGAGCGACCTTAAGGGCCACCCCCCAGTAATCAGGACAACCAAGTCTAAGGAGAACTGTCACAGGACTTGCCTATCGAGACCCTGCTGATGATTTAGTCATCGTAAAGCCCGAACCCAACTTTTCCCAACACCTTCCCCATCGCCCACTGGGCTCTGAATCTCCACACGGCAGCACAAATGAGGTAAAGAACAGCTGGAGGCATCTCCCCCCGCCACCCCCCGTAACTCCCAAACTGAACAACAATCCAACGGTCAAGCGTCCACGGTCCTGACAAGACATGTACCCTCACAGTAAGCCCATTCACCTGAAAAAAGCACCATGTTGGAGGGTCAGGTTGACTATCATATAATGAGTAGCTAAAAAGATCAATTTTGAGTTTATCGTTATCATTTAGGTGTTTGAAGAATCTGAAAGCACACATATTAATTAGTATGATGATAAAATAGGTTCAAAGTTTAAGCCACTTTTAAAGCAATGTAAAACAGTATTTCTGGATACCATCCATCAATGGGGAAGAACCTTAACGAATACCTTAATATTTCCTGAAAATAAAGAAATTAAGTTAGGCCAGTAGTAAGTTGTATGAAGACCCCTATCAGCACTGACTGCTCGAGTTAAATGGCCACAAAGACAGGCAGGTAGGTCCCACAAACATCAACGCTGAGAGGAGGTAAAAATCCGTGCAACGGATTCTGTACCAGCTGAACTACTAATGACAGCAGACCACTAATAATTCTCTCTCTTTAGGACAAATACTAAGTTATGTAAACAAACACATCTGCGGTAACACTGCTACAGATACTGCTACCATGAAATGTCACAAACGCTCCTGACTTAAAAACTATTGTTTTGCAATCTTTAGATTTCTCATTAACTTCATAACCACCGATGTCAGGAGCACATAGTGGGATACATATGCTTTGAAAACACCATGTATAACCTGTAGTATGGCCATCAGTACTTCGAAAGTTTTACCTTCTGTTTAACATTTTAAACAGACCAATGATGGAAACAGATGGATCAACTATAAAAACAAAGGTATATTACACGAACTAAAGGGGAAAAAAGCCAACAACCCCCTTTTTCCTTTGGAAAAACTCAACTGACAGGTTTGCTCAGTAAGGAATACTGACATTAAGACTTACCTGTTGACCCCTGGGAGGAAGAAAAATGTTTGTGAATTAAATTTTATGTCCTAAACTGAAGTTAAAGTTTGAACTATTTTCATTAAAATAGTTTTAGGACAGATCAAAACATAGACAAAAACAGGCATAGTATTTCAACCAACTGGTTTATTAAAAAAGCAAATAAAAGAAGATGGGTAATAATACCACACGGTTACTGCCAACACTTTCCAAAAGGATCCACTATTTCTTTTTCAGCAGTCATCTGGTTCGTATACAGAGAATTTCTGCATTATCTTCTGGTGTGGGAAATTCTAAGCTGACCTACTATGTTTATACCTTCCTTGAACCCCCCTTTAAAAGTAAAAATCACAAAACAGAACTTTCTATGGAAGTTAAAATTTTCACTCAGCTCTGTACCGTGTTTAAATAAAGAAATGGGGGAACAATCCCTTCGTGCAGTGCTAAGCCCCCACCTACGCTTTCAGGAAAGGGATGACAGCAATTAAGGACATTGTGGAAGAGCCTGCAAATAGCAAACTTTCACTAAGTTCTGAGCGAACAGAAATTAATCACACCATGAGTTTCCCCTGAAGAACGTGGAGGGCTTAGCAGAGGGGTTTCCCTGCTGTAACCAGAAACAAAGCCACTAACGATTCACCCATATTCTTGCTCTCCAACTTTGGCTCTCACGTGAACACATCCTGGGGAACTTCTTCCCAAAGACCTGCACCGCGAACAATGCAATCACAAATCTATTCCAGACCAACACCCGTCGTGACTAACTGTTAGGAAAAAGAATGGTTTAGCAAACCTCCTCACATCAGTGCCAACAAATCACAGTTCCGTTCCCAGGGAACGCAGCTCTCACTTCCCCACGCGCCTGAGAAACGACCCCCTGCCCTGCTGTGTGACCCTGGAGACCCCTTGCCCCTGGCCTCACTCCCAGCCCCACTGTTACTGTCTGAAGAAACCGCGTGCGACCACCGACACTCACTGGCCACTCGCACACAACACAAAGAATGGGCTTCCTTTGTAAACCCACATGGACACTTAACACTTCTAGCCGTCGTGTCTCCTATCGCTGTCACCAGGGCAGTGACGCCTGCATTTTACCCAGAACCGCCCCCCATGTTTCCTTAAGTTATTGAACACACTCCTAGGTAGAAACGGTGTGGTTCCGACACTGCAGGGGGATGGCATCTATCAGTCATTTCGAGTCACTCCAAGCGCAGATGCTGGTCGCGGGTCACAGCGCTCGCCGAACGAAGGGCAAGTCCCGCGCTGGGCAGGGGCACTGCGGCCACACACCGCGGGCCCCAGGTAAGCCTGAAACCTACCTTTCCCGCCGCCTTTTTGGGCTTGGTCTCCACTTTTGCAGGAGCAGGTTTCTGAAAGGCAAAGGTGGCATGAGTTTCTTCTTCACTGGGCGCGACCCCGCCGGGAAGAAACGGGTCTCGGGCTCGCGTTACTTACAGCTGACAACCTCGCCGACCTCCTCTTGGGCTTTAGGAGAGAAAGGGAAAATGAGCGAGGGCCGGAGATCGCAGCTCCGGCGGCCCCTCCCCCCAGGCCGCGGAGCCGGGCGCTTACCTCCTCCTTGGCCGCCCCCTCGGCGGAGCTGACCTGTGGAAGCAAGCACACCACGAGTGGGAGCTACCCGCACACAAAAGTGCCCCGGCGCCCCGCCCGCCAGAACAATGCCCGGCCGCGTGACGTCAGGGGCTTCCCGCCGCCGCGTTCGAATCTTCCACCCGGGACTTCGGGCCGCCGAACGCGGCTCACCACCGCTCACGAGGCCGCGAGGAGCCCGCCCGCCCGCCGCCGGTCCCGGGGCGCCCCCTGGGCCCAGCATCCCCGTGGACGCGCCAGGCCTGGGCCTCGCGGAGCGCCGCGGCAGGCCAAGGCAGCGGAGGGGGCGTGTGCGGGCCGCGGTCCCCGCTCACCTTCCTCTTGGGCATCGTGGCGGTGGGGCGGGCGCGGGCCGGGTGCCTGAGGGCCGCGGCGCGCGGGGAACCTTTGCGAACCTGGACTGCCTGGCCGATACGGCTTCTCCCGCCGCCCAAACTGCTCGGACCCGCGATGGGGGCGGTGGGAGAACCGGATGAAACCGGATTGGGAGCCCGCCTCCTCCTCCCCCCGCGTCCCCCGGCCGCTCGCTCCCCCTCCTCGCCGGGCGGGCCGCCCCCCTCCCCTTCCCATTGGCTGCGGGGCCCACTTCGCGGCGGTCCGCGCCCTGAATAGGTGAGGCGGGCCGTCACTCGACCGCTGCGCCCCGCCCCCGCTCTCGGCGCCCCCACTCCCGCCTGCCATCTCGCGGGGCCCCAGACCCAGGCGAGTGGGGCGGGGCCTCAGTGGCCGCTCTCGCCTCACGGTAGTTTGAAGTCGAGCCGCAAAGTGCGGTCTGCCTGCCGATTGGTGAGTGCTCGCCACGTGATCTCTGGGTGACCCCTCCCCCAACTCTCCTGGACACTTGGGAGCACGCCAGCTCTGCATGCCACAAAGATCGAAATCACTCCATGCACGGTGAATTGCGATGAAACAGTAAAAGTCTCGTAGACGGAGAAGGGAGAGACAGTGGATTCAAGTACGAGCTCATTTCTCCCAACTCAATCGACGAGAAAGGAAATCTAGGGTCTCTAGCTTCTCAGGCCTGTGGGAAGCGGGTCGTGGTGCGCAGGCGCTGGACGGGAGGTCGTGGGAAGGAAAACGGGAGCGGGCAACTCGTGAGACGGCACTGCGCAGGCGCGGGTCTTTGCGACGTCTCCAGACTCGAGGCTGGCGCCGGTTGGTGTTCACTTGATAGGTTGTTCGGGCTCTGTTCATTTTGCGATTGCTTCTTTTTGGTCATCTATTCCTTCAGAGGTCGGAAGTGCACGTGGGTCGGCTCAGGAGCCTTGTGGGTTCCTGGCCCCTACGGTCCCCAGGACGTGTCCCCTGGCAAGCCCTGGGGCCAGCCTGTCCTGGCCCTCTTGCGCTGAAGTGAAGTGGGCAGCATCCCCAGCTTTTGCCCGTTTTTAACCAGTTTCTCACATAAGCACCTTTTAAAAGTGGGCAGAGGGGCTTCAGATTGGGGGTCGGAGCTGGGAACCCCAGAACCAGTGAGACTGCACGTTACCTGTTCCTTTTTTTGTTTTTTTTTTTTTAACATTTTCTTTTAAGATTTTGTTTTATTTTTTAGAGAGGGGAAAGGAGAGAGAAAGAGTGGGAGAGAAACATCAATGTGTGGTTGCCTCTAGCGCGCCCCTCACTGGGGACCTGGCCCGAAGCTTAGGCATGTACCCTGACTGGGAATTGAACCAGCAACCCTCTGATTGGTAGGCCAGCACGCAACCACTGAGCCACACTAGCCAGGGCCACCCTGTTTCTTTAATGAAAAAATTACATTTAAAAGGCAATTGAGTTGAGTTATTACAGAAAAAAAATTTTAATCGGGAAATTGTCGGCTGGAATTCTTGGAAGAGGAAGAAACGTTTAGACTAGTTTGAATCCAAAAGATTGGACATAGACCAAATGTCGATCATTTGAGAGGTTCGAATAAATTATACATGGCATCTTCACAGAATGGAATACTGAGCTACTGGGGAAAAAAATGAGGCTCCTGTGTACCTTGGAAGTGAATTTTGAAAACTAGTCAGACTATGTAACTCCTGATCAATAATTCCAGTGCCTTCCTTTCTCATTCAAGAAAGCCTGAAATCCTTAGAATGTCTTATTAAGCCCTCTGTGACCTGGCCCACTTTCAATGATAGTCACCATGGCTCGCTCTGTTTCACCTTCGGAATCTCAAACACCCCTTTCTTCAGGGCCTTGTCACCTGCTGTTGTCTCAGACCACTGCCGCTCTCTTCCTCAAAGTCCTTTCCATCTTGGCACAAATGTCACCCACCCTCTCAGTGAGGCCTTTCCTGACCTTTCAGGTTAAAATCACAACCCCTTATCTCCGCTCGCAGCCTTTTTTTCTCCGTAACATCTATTGAGTATATAGTTATATTGAAGATAAAGTTGTACATCCATTGTATATCCCAGGAAGAATACATAAGGAAGTGGCCCCAGTGGTTGCTTCTGGAAAGAACAATTGAGGGCAACAGGGTAATATTAAAATACATCCTTTTCTCCCCTGTCTGCATTAAAAAAGAAAATAACATCAGAGGGTACCTGGCACAAATGTGTACTGAGTTTCTGCTATACGCCAAGCATTATGATAGGCCCTGGGTTAGAGAGACTACAGACAGGGTAATATCCCAAGGACTCAGGGTGGTGGTTTGGTGGGGAGAGAAAGCACAGGAATTGGCCAGGTAAAGGAAAAGGGGAAGCCACAGGCAGGGGGACAGCACATTCCAAAACACGCAGACTTAGTAGATCCTGACAGCCCTCCTGGGCCTTCAAAGTGGTGGAGATGGAGGTAATGGAGAGTGGATGGTGAAGATTACAGGGGAGAGATGGAAAACAGTAGAGCCGCAGCCTGCAGGTATTTGATGCGAGGTTTAGGATTGGGCCATTATCCAAGGAGGGGGAGCCCTGTAAGGTCTTAATCAAGGGAATGACAGTGCTGATGACTGCACTTAGCTCATGAAGGTCTTTCGCCCTTGAGGACTGAAGATGCACTAGGCTAGTGGCGACAAATTTGTGGCCCACTTATTTGCTTTGGCCCACATTTTTTTTTTTAAGTTGCCCAAACAAGCACATGGAACAACGGAAACTCATTAGCAAAACTGGCAGTACCTTTTAAAGCTAAACACTCTATGACTCAGTAATTTCACTCCTAGAAGTACACCTAACAAAAGTGCTTACATCTGTTCACCAGAAGACATAAAGTAAGACATTCATAGCTGAACTATTTCTATAGGCCCAACTGGGAGCAACCTATATGTCCATCAGCAGGAGAATGGAGGAATAAATGGGAGACTATCGGCACTGAGAAAGAGCCATCTGCCACTACAGACAACGATGTGCGTGCACTTCACAAGCACAGTGTAGAGAGGAAGATGCCAGACTCCCAAAGATATAAGCTGTGATTCCATTTATGTAAGTCACAAAGGGAGGCAAAACAAATCTAGTCTGCTAGAACTCAGACTAGTTGAGGTGGGTGAGGAGCTAGTTAGTGACTGGAAGAAAGAGGAATAGAGGACTTCAGGGAGCTGGTCATATTCCATTTCTTGATCTTGTTGCAGTGCTCTGTTCCTTTGTGAATATTAATTGACCAGTATATGTATATATACACATTTTTGGATCTAATAGTATATCATCAATAAAGTTTAAAGGTTTTTTTAACCAACATGTCAAAATCAGAGGATTTCACATACAAATTCGACTCTTCAACTTCTGGCCTCCTTTATCTGTGCATGCACTTGACCCTGTCACTTTTAGGAGGCGTCCTTTCTCCAGTTTGCTAAGGATTCAGTCCTGCTGATTTTTCTCACCTGTATTTCCTGCCAGGCATTTCTGTTTGTGATGCTCATGTGTAAGTGCTGTGCCATACTGTGTCTCATGAAGTCCTCTTGTCTGTCACGTGGATGGGAGGTAAGGAAGCTAGGTGTGCAACGAGTTTGTGAGCAAAGGTATGAGGGATGGTGATGGTCAGGACTCTTGAATGCCTACTGCTCAGCACGGTGTTGGAAATCAAAGCTGCTGTAAAAGAATGAGGTGTAAGGCATGCAGGTGAGAGAAAAAAACACAGGTCTGATGCAGGAGCTGTCCTGCTCACTCTGCTGAACGAGTTGGCCGGGAACACTAGGGCACAGAGAAAGAGCTCGAAGGTGACCTATAGATAGGGAACCCACCATGCTGCATGCATTTCTAACCTGCCTGCAAATTTTATGGATACATGACCATAGAAGTAATTGTTGTTAGATCAGATCATTGGAATTATTATTACAAGCTTTCCCTTCCAGCAGTTCATAGTCCTGGTTGTTATTTTAGAAAGAACATTAAGCCCAGGCTGGTGTGGCTCAGTGGATTGAGCGTTGGCCTGTGAACAGAAAGGTGGCCAGTTCAATTCCCTGTCAGGGCACATGTCTGGGTTACAGGCCATGTCACTGGTTGGGGGTGTGCAAGAGGCAACTGATTGATGTTTCTCTCCATCTCTTTCTCTCTCCCTTCCCCTCCCTCTAAAACTAAAATAATAAAATCTTAAAAATAGGACATTAAGCCAGCTAGAAATTGATCATATTCTTTCCTGCTCATGAGTGAAGCCTGGCTTTCCAAATATGGAAAGGAAATGTCTTAGTGTTAGGGCTGCTGTAACAAAAATACCATAGATTGATTTATAAACAACAGACATTTACTTCTCACAGTTCCATAGGCTGGCAGGTCTAAGCTCAAAGCACTGGCAGATTTGGAGTCTGGTGAGAGTCCACTTTCTAGTTTATAGAAGGCTATGTTTTTGCTGTGTCCTCATGTGGAGGGAGAGGGAAGGCAGCTCCCTGGGGTCTCTTTTATGAGGATAATAATCTCACTCATGAGGGCTCCACCCCATGACCTAATCACCCAAAGGCCTGCCTCCAAATACCATCATATCAAGAGGTTTCAACTTTTGAATTCTGGGAGAACACAGACGTTCAGTCTAGAGTAGAAACACTCCCTGCGTCTCTTCCAGATCACTCAGCTTCTGTGGCCTGGGAGGAGAATCGTCTTTTCAAATGGGCAGCCATCTCATAATGTTTGAGACTTGAGCAAAAATATTCTACTCCGATGTTAAGGGGTACTTGTTCTCTCCAAAACGACACGAAAGAGTTTCGTCTCCTTGGCTTGCGTGAACTCTAAAAGCAGAGGCAATGGCATAGATGAGTTCAGCCAACACGGTCTGCAGGATCGCCCGTTCATAAGGAGACAGGAGGAAGCTGCCTCAACTTTGGTTGGATGTTGCCTCATAACTGTGGTTTGGAGTGTTGGCCAGAATAACAAAGGCAGGAAAGAAAGTTAGTGTTTTTCTACATTTTTCAAATTAAAAAAAGATTTCTTTCTGACTCCTTTCTCAAAAGCATTGTAATTGCAATTTATGTAGAACTCACTTTAGTGTTATTTTGTTTAAGGACAAAATGGGAAAAAGAGAATAGAATGTGACATTTTATTATAGTTAAATGGTATAAAATATTATTCCCATCTGAATGATTTCTTATTTTCCTTTCTGTTCAGAGACACCAGGTACAGCTTACTTGGAAAAACAGCCCTGGCTGCTGTGGCTCAGTAGACTGAGTGCCAGCCTGCTAACCAAAGGGTCACCGGTTCGATTCCCAGTCAGGGCACATGCCTGGGTGGCGGCCCAGGTCCCCAGTAGGGGATGTGTGCAAGAGGCAATCACACATTGATATTTCCCTCTCTTTCCCCTCCCTTTCCCTCTCTCTAAAAAATAAGTAAATAAAATCTTTAAAACAAAAAGAAAAACAGATAAGCCTTACATATTTTTTCTTGCTTATTGAGCCTAAGTATAATCCAGTTTCATTTCGTGACTTATCGTCTTGATTGTCACATGGTTTTGCATCACCTTCCTGATGCTAGTATTGATCATATTTCGTTGTCAAATGCCCTTTGCCCCTTTTCATGCTGCCAGCCTACGCAATCAGCTCAGTCTAATACTCTCTGTGAAATACCATAAATTTAGGTTTGATCAAAAAAAATTTTTCTTGTCATCAAAATGCACCTGCCCTGTTGGGTGACCAATAAAGTTCTTACCATCAATAGGCCTAAGTGAAGTGAGCAATCTCAGACTTGTATATTAGTCTATTTGACTTGTGTGCTTGTGTTGTCTACCCTCATTGTTTTGGTGAACTTGATGTAAAACTTCCTATGTAACACTAGTAAGTTCATGGTGTGCAGGAGTCAGTGGGATCAGAAGGCTGCATTTTTTCCCTTTTCCTTTTTGAAATTTCTAACACAGATCCATTAATCTAGTTCATTTTTCCATGGATGTGAAATAAAAAGAATGAAGTATATGAAATCCTTCATTAATAGTCACATGCTCAACCCCCACCTTAGCTCAGGCCCCTCTGTGTTAAATAGCATCTCATACCACATTTTTGAAAAAAAGTTTTAAATGGTGCATATACCATCGTTATTTCATGCATAACACTCTTTTATTTTACATTATTTACTAACAATTGACTGAGTACCCATAAACCCATCATCTGGCTTGGACCTAGGAAACAGACAGTTACCTAGATAAACATATGTGTCTGTTTTAAATACTTTTAAGAAAATATTTTCTTGATTATGCTATTACAGTTGTCCCATTCCCCCCCCCCTTATTCCCCACC
>VMDR010033449.1:0-11362 GCA_007922815.1 Macrotus californicus
ATTCATATATCCCTTAACACAATCTCGTGTTCATTCATGTCAAAACTTGGTTCTAGCCACACCTATATTAAGACCTTTTATGAGTGCTTCTTTTCTAGTATATATAAATATAAATAAGATACAGTTCACACTTCTAAAACAAAACATCTATAAAGTATTATATGTGATACAAATGCAGAGTACTACTACTTTTTAATACAACAGATTATGGAAAAATGTATTTGGAATAATAGTAGGGATTCCAAATTTCTGTATTTGTCCCTTGGGCATTCCTCCAAAACCTTCCCTGATTGTGGGTAACCGCAACATCTTTGACATTAATTTGAGCATCTTATGAGATTTTCAGTTCTTCTCCATTTCTGGTTTCTGGCCTGAGTAGCCTGTAATATCTGGATTTTGTTGATTCTAATACCAAGAAAACCAAAATACACAATACGAACATATGAAAAAGAGATCACTTAAGTTTCCAAGGAGTGTCAATGCTTATAAAAGATAAAATATAAAAGCTGGAAGAGATTTTAAATATTACCAAGTCGAACCCATTCATTCAGTGGGTGAAGAGACCTACTGTTTAGCCAGAGAGGCTAGGTAACTGGCCACAGATTACCAAGCTTCTTATTAGCAGAGTAGTGTTTGAATTTGTTCAATCCTGAGCACTTTCTGCTTACTCATAAGAGCTTAGAACTTCCACATAAAATGTTCCAGGACTATAAACTTATTTGAACTTAGGCTACTGATTGATTTCTGAGGAAGATTCACATACAACAATGTCTGTGAAAGTGTTGAAGAAAGTACCATTGGATCATCTTCGTATGTCCTGTTTACTTTTAAAGACTTTCTTAGAGTTGAGGTTAATACGTGTTCTCTTGGCCCAGGTGGCAGTGAGGAGGACAATGTCGTGGGCTAGACCAGCATTTTGCAACAGGTGTGCCAAGACCCATGGGTGTCCCATAAGCATTTTTAAAATACATAGTACCTGACCATTTAGTCAGGGGCACTGACCTCTTTTCCCTTAGATTGTCAAGGCAACAACAGGTGTCTGATGTGGGTGAATGAAAATTATACCTATTTTTGTCAGATCAGCAAAAAATATAACATTTTTGGGGTGTGCCTTAGAATTTTAGTGAGTAGTTTATATGTGCCATGAGATGAAAAAGGTTGAAAATCACTGGGTTAGACTAGGAAGAGAAACAAAAATGTGGCAAAGGTAAAGCAAAGTAACAACCAAGCAATAAACAACGCCAATACTATTTTGGAGAAATTTGAGCATTTTTATGGAAAACGTATTGTTCAGTTTTGTCCAGTTCTTTCAAGTTGTGATTCCCTATACTTCTAAGGGATAGGAAAAAAAAAATACTTGGTTACTGTAGGTCAAAAGAAATATACCCCTAATTTTTCTTTCCTCCTTTCATAAGATACTTGAGGACTATGGTTGTCAGTCCAGATTTAGGATCTCTGTGCACATTCCTGCCTGTGCTGAGTGTGTCTTTTAATTGGTCTTCCATTCTCAGGTCTCTCTCTGATCCGGTGCATTCTCCATCCCGCCACCAGATTTGTTCCAAAGAGGACTGGTCATAATGATAGTCTAGCATACTGATGGACTTTGATGGTCCCAATGAATCATTTCTCTCTGTTTTCATGGTTGTTTAAAGCCAATACATTTTAATGTTGTTGTCATATAGAGATACAAAATTAAAACACTAGTCATATCATTCCTTACTATAGATTGCCCTGGAAAAACTCCATATTGTCCGTAGTCCTTTACCTGGCAGGTAAGTTCATTCATTCTCTGGCCCTAAGATACCTTTCTAGCCTTATTTTCTCTCAATATTTTACTTTTCTATTCCTGCTTCCTACACACCTCAGCACAATTAAACAATCACACTTCTTTTCCCAGGATCCAGGAATATCAACACCCCTGGACCTTTCTCACACTGTTTACCATTCCTAAAGAAGTCTGAAAGGCATTGCCTCCTGGTTCAGCTCTTCCAAAAATATCATCAAAAGAACTCAAAGAACAGCTTTACCATAAAAATTTCTTTACTTTTTGAGAGCTTAAAAGTCATGTTTCTTGGCATTCTAAGACCATCTCTACCACTTCAGAACAGATTCATATTAACAACTACACTACTAATAAATAAACTCTGAATGCCAAAATCTTTTTTTTTTCCTTTTAAGGAAACTCCTAATTCACTTCTCCAATTTATCAAATGTTATCCCTGTACACAGAATCTCTGGAAAGCCTGCTATCGGAAGGTGATTTAGGCAGTGTGAGATTAGAACAGGGGGTTAGGGCTTTCATGAGTTCAATGTTCCCATGTCAACTCAGCCAGATTTATCCTCCATCACAACAGGAAGTCACAGAGAAGTCCTTGTTTCAACACCTCCTCTTGGGCACAGATCCCAGGAGCTCTGGCAAGTCCTCTTTAAATTCTCATGTCCTTCACTTCCAGAGCTGACCAACACATTCTCTCTTTGGCCAAGTTATACCTTCATTCACGCTACACTTTAGTATCACTGAGCTGAGAGCCAATATATTTAAGATAATTTTACAGACTTGTGCATTAATGTATAATGTGTTTATTTTCAAGTTCAAAGAGGAGAGTTTTATTTTTCAATTTCTCTGTGAAAAATTTTCTGCCCCATACACTGACCTCATTGCTTTAATATATATTTATTAAACTGTATTATAGTTATTTCTGTGTTTGTCTTCAGAGCAATATGACCCTATTTTTACAACATATCTACTCATATCTATTGAGTGAATTAGTGAATGATGAGAGATGAAATATTTTAAAAATAACTTACCTAAAAGTTGCCACAAAATCTAAAATCTCCATCATTATTCTCCTGGTTAATTAAATTTAGGTAGATTAAAATGCTTTAAAATAGAAGAGAAAACAAACATTTATTGAAAGCTTACTCCATATCAGATATTTTACATCAGTTTAATTTTAGTATTCAAAACTAGTAATAGGTTAAAAAAGGATGAATAAGGCAAAGAAAGAATTAGTATCTTGCGGGAAACTAAAGATAAAAAAAGAATAAATAACCCCAGCCACATAGCTAGTAAATATTAGATTTTAAAACCAGGGTTTTGTGCGAAGTTTCACTATTGGGCACTCAGAAGAAAGGGAGAGACAGAAAATATATTTAAGGAGCATGGTGCGGAAATAGGGTCGGACCTAGCAGATGCTGTATAAAGGTTCTAGACTTTGCAAGGGAGACTAAAGAGGGCAAGAGAGAGCCGCTTTCATGGGGCAACCAGAAGAGTGAAAACTAACTCAACTGCAATGATGAGGGCATCTGTTGTAACAGAACCTGGAGGAGCTGTCCACCATCAGCCCATTTTATAAGAGCTTTATGGAGAAAGAGGGCAACGAGCTAGGTTCTAAGGGATACATGTGTTTCCGGAACTTTTTTCTTTCTCATAAGAATAGAGTAACATTCCACTAATGTTCTTCTGAGAAATTTCCCATAACTGTTTATTTTTAGAAATGATACTTTATCTATCACTTAAAAATAAAACTCACATAACCCATAAAGCACCTAAAGAAGAACCTCCCCAACTTGATAAAGAACATCTACAGAACACCTGCAGTTAGCATTATATCAAATGTTATGAACCAGATCCTTTCTCCTCAAGACGGAGAGGAATAAGGCAATGGGAACACCACTGCTATTCATCAGTGTGCTGAAAGTTTTAGCTAGTGCAGTAAGAAAAGGAAATAAAACGAAGACAGATTAGAAATAAAGAAATAAAACTGTCTCTTTTCAGAGTTGACACAATTGTCTATGTAGAAAGGCCCAAAGAATCAATAAAAGTATACCTAGCACTAAAAAGCAATTACAGCAAGGTTGCAGAACACTAGATTAGTATGCAAAAGTCAATTACTTTTCTATATGCCAGCAACTAACAATTGGAATTTGAAATTAAAAACACAGTGCCATTTATAATAGCACCAAAAATAAAATAAGTGTGCACCTAACAAAATATGTACAAGATCATCCTGCAGAAAACTGTAAAACTCTGATGAAAGAAATGAAAGAGTATCTAAATAAATACAGAAATGTTGGGTGCTCATTAATTGGAAGACTTAACCTTTTTAGTATGTCAATTTTTCCAAACTTTGTCTGTGGAGGCAATCACTCTCAATCAAAATTCTAGCACACTATCTTGTAGATCTCAATAAATGGATTCTAAAATTTATATGGAAAGTAAAAATAGAATAATCAGAGACACTGAAGAAAAAGAGTAAAGTTAGAGGACTGGCATTAATCAACTTCAAGACTTAGTATAAAGCCAGAGCAATCAAGGCAATGTAGTGTTGGTGGAAATACAGTCACACAGATCAATGCAACAAAACAGAGAGCCCAGAAATAAACTCACACTAATATAGCTAAGTGGCCCTTCACAGAGGAGCAAAGGCAATCCAGTGCAGGGAGAATAAACTTTTCCCAAATGGTGCTGGCTAAATTGCATTTCCATATGCAAAAATATGAAACAAAACACAGACCTTGCATCTTTCACACAAATGAACTCCAAGCAAATTATCGACATA
Organism: Macrotus californicus; assembly: GCA_007922815.1. NCBI lineage: Eukaryota > Metazoa > Chordata > Mammalia > Chiroptera > Phyllostomidae > Macrotus > Macrotus californicus. Next base: position 4,563 of record VMDR010033449.1, read on the forward strand.
AATATAAATGGAGAAATTACATTCTAGGAAAAAAAAAACCAGAGAAAATCTAAGTGACCTTGTTTTTGGAATGCGCTCTTAGATACAACACCTAAAACACAGAAAAACTGATAAGTTGGACTTCGTTAAAATAAAACTATATCCTGAGAGAAATGCTGTTAATAGAATAAAAGGACAAGCCACAGACTTGGAGAGAATATTTGCAAAACATGTATCTGATAAAAGCCTGGCATCCAAAATCTACAAAGAAGAAACAATAAAACAGAACCAGAACCCAATTAGGAAATGGCACAAGATCTGAACAGAAAATCAGCGTATGGAAAATATGCATGTAAAAAGATGCTCACGTGATTTGCCATTAGGAACTCACACATTAAAACAACAATGAGATCCTGCTGGATAGCTATTGTAATAAAAAGGTTAAAATCCTAGACAGTGACACTACATGATGTTGATGAGAATGCGGTGCATCAGGAGCACTTATTCATTGCTGCTGGGAATGCAAAATGGCACAGTCATGCTGGAAGACGATTTGGCAGTTTCTTACAAAGCTAATGTAGTCATATCAGACAACGCATCAACCCTCTTCAAGCAGTTAACCAACCAATTTTAAAATTCTGTCCACACAAAAACCTACATGTAAATATCTATAGCAATTTTACTAATAATCACCCCAAATGGAAGCCACCCAAATGCCTTTTCAATAGGTTAATGATAACAAACTATGGTGCACTCATGTAACGAAATATTATTTAGTCATAAAAGAAAAACAAGGTGTCAAGCCACAAAAAGATAGGGATGAGTCTTAAATTCATATGGCTAAATAAAAGAAGCCATCCTGAAAAAAGCTACATAGGGCATGTCTTCAGTCACGTGACATTCCGGGAAAGGCAAAACCATAGAGGTGGTACAAAGACCAATGGCTGCCCGGAGAAGACAAGATGAGTGAAGAGTTAAACAGGTGGATCACTGGGAATTTTTAAGGCAGTGACTCTACTCTGCGTGGTTCCTGATGGTGCATACAAGACATGCATTTGTTAAAACTCATGGAACTTTATCCTAAAAAGTAAGCCTTAGTATACTCAAATTTTAAAAAAAAAATTCTTAGGCATTAGGAAATCTGAGAAGGAATAAAAATTACAATAAGAGAATCAAACTGTATTACATATATGTTAATTAGATGTTAACAGGACATATTTTGCAATATATACAATTGTCAAATTATTATGTTTGTATACCTAATTATTATGTACACCTAATGTTACATGTAAATTATGCCTCCACTAAGAAAATGTATTATGAAACCACGTTACTGAAAGATGCGGTGGAAATGTGGGAACCTAAGGACTTTTGGAAACTAGTTCAGTCTCTAAAATAAAGGCACTCCATTTTCACTCATAGAGCTGTTTCCAGTGAAGGTGTGGATTAGCAACTCCAATGTATTTTGGCGTTGAGCAGTTAAAGTAAATGGATGGGAGATGCTGGAAGCCAGATTTCTCCCTATTGGAGTGTGTAATTACAGATAAGCAAGGGGAGAGAGCTAAAATAACCCATGTAGAGATAGATTAGAGTTCAAGACATCTACACAAATTTATGTTTATCTTGAAATAGATACAGATGGCTACATATAGAAACATTTATGGATATGTGTATCGACATAGCTTCCTACAGAGCTATATGTTCTTGCTCTGTTAGATAAAAGGGTCTAAAGGCAATGACACCCCAGTAGCAATGAGCACATTTAGCCCAAATCATGGTAACAAGCAACTAGTCATTTTGACCTCCTATACCCTTACTAACATACTCTGAAAAAAACACATGACCTCTGCGGCTCTCTTCCCAATCACGCCTAACCCTGTGGGAGAAAAAGGGCCACACACGAAACCTGACAAGCTCAGGCGCAGTCTGCGTGGCAGCCTTACAAACTCAGACCCTGGAAGTAACCACAGAGGGTGGTCTGAAATTAAACTTTCTAAATAAAAGCAGGTCATGGCTGGCAGTTCTGTCCTAGGCTGGCATTTCCACCCCACCAGAGGTCAATCTTTACCTTAACTGAGCCTGCGTGTCGTCTCTTTGTATCTGTGATAGCATACCTTCGGAAATGTCAGGTTTCCTTTCCCTGGACCCTCACAGCACAGGCACTGCTCCAAGGAGAGAACACAAATCCCCTCCTTGTTATTGTTGTCATGTTAATCGTTGGCCATTAACTATCCTGTACCCACCTGAGTAAAAGGAAATGTCTATCATTTTACCTTTTATCCAATCCCACCGGTTTTTCTGCTTTGCTTTCTCCCACCAGCCCTCCACCCCCTAATCTATCACCGATGGATTTCTTGTAAGCCCCTTACACCTGCCCTTGACTGGAATGTAGAAAATAAAGTGCTTGACTGCCATTCTCTGGAGCATTCCTCAGCCACCTGAGATTTTGCTTCCTGGCAATTGTCAGTTTGGCTTAGATACACTCACAAAGATTAACTACGGGTTTGACGGTTTCTTACGGTGACAACCCCAATGTAGCCACGAGAAAACATCAGGCAAACTTACCAAGGGACATCTTAAAAAATAACCATTCAGTAATCTTCAAAAGTATCAAGGGCATAAAAGACAAGGAAAATCTAAGAAACTGTCACGATTGGAGGAGAAAAATGTGACAAGGAAAATGAAAACCAATGTGGGATTGTCGACAAGATCCTGGGCGAGGCTCCAAACCAGAGTGAGACCTGGAAAAAGTCTATGGTGTCGTCAGGACGGGCACTGAAGCAGCGTTAACATGTTAGCTTGGGTAATTGTCGTAGCTGTGCGAAACGTTGGCATGAGAAGAGCCAGGATGAAGGGAGAGGAAAAGGCTCTGTACTATTTTTGTAACACTTCTGCAGCTCTAAAAATATCACAGAATCAAAACTTTAAAAGTCGCAAAGTGAAACAAAAAACTTCTTCACTGCATTCTTCTGGCCGACGAGGGCGTGTGGGTTTTGTTTGAGGCAGTTATTCTGAGGCAGTGTCTTTTTAAACTAAGTGGTGGCATTTAGCGAAGAACCACCAAGGGACAAATAATCTCTGTGTGCTTAATTAAATGATAAGATAATGTTTTTTTCTCCTTCAAGAATGCAGTCACTCCTTCTAAATATGCCTTGCTCCTTTAGTTGTACAAACAACAGATTTCTTGTCCATCTTAGCGTGTCCTAGAATACTTTCCATTTGGTAAGGAGATTTGGTTCAGGGTCAGATGGACTTCAATTCTTTGAGAAACTGTTTTTAATGATGACTACAACAAGCCAGGTGCATAACAGATGCCAAGGGAAGAAGTAACTCATTTAACCAGTTCCAACTTCCAATGACTTTCTGTAGCCCAATATGCTATTATAGCCAATGTGTATACACATGAGCCTCTACTTTATCACCAGCCAGATCTCTTTAGACATGTTGTGACTTGAAGCATTTCATGAATTCATTCCAACAGTAATTTTACTGACAAAGTACCTTCATGTATAGAATCTTATTTAGGTTTATAAACAAAATACCAACTCTAGGTTTTAATCTGCTAATCCAGTAACATCAGAGTAGAACTAGATTTAGAATTCCTGTCTTTTGATACTCTCCCCAAAGTTCTGTTTCTATTTTGAAAGCCAACTATTAATAAACTGTCTGTTAGGCACTGAAAAGACAATTTTTTTCCCATGGGATGTTCTTCTCATCCCACTGCCAGGCCTTGGCAATAAAATAAGTGTCCCTTTCTCTCTGTTTCCTGATCCACATATCTTTAGTTTGTCTTAATTCATTTATGAATTTGACAAATATTTATCAGATCCTAATTTGTGCCAAGTGTTTCTTCTAAATACTAAGAAGAAAGACATGAAAAGAAATCAGCACCTTAACATATTAGTGGGAGCATCACTCCATCTGAAGTTTACGGACTGAAGCCCTGGAGGAGCACTGAGCACCGAAGTGGAACGCTGAACCCTGCACGGGGACAGGGAGGGAAAGGCTTCCAGGAGGGAGTATGGGAGTTTTCTGTGGTATCATCCTCAACTGTCATCATTGGATTGAAGTGTTCCTCCGAGTCATATTTTCCTTATATTCCATTAGAAGTATGAAAGCTTATTAATGATGAATGAATGGATGATTGAATGAATGAATGAATGAATGGGTGAGCAAGATTTATTTTGGCCTGTCCAGGGAAAGCCTTAATGTACATAATAGATGGCATATTTCCATCTTTTCTGGTGTCTTTTTCTGGGTCATTGTAAAGGTGTGTTTCTACAGAGTATTTTCTAATTAGTCATTTCAATTAGGAGCCATTTCAGAGCGCTTGCTCATGCTAATCTGTCACTAAACTCATGGGAAATTAGACCTGATAATGTGCCTCAGAATTAGATTCAAATTACCTTGGAACCACCAACAATTTTTTTGTTCTGTTTCAACTGTAGATAGCTAAAAAGGTCAGGAAAATAAAATTTCTGTCAAGCATGTATGAAAGCATTCATGGAATTTGCTTTATTGCCGGTTTCTGACAAACAATGTTGCATGGATTTGCTTTGGGCCATTTTACTATTCACTGTGACTACTCTATAGTCTTCACAATGCAAGGCTTTCAACAGGAAACTGAGGTGCATGGCAATACACAGAACTATTATGGGGATGTGGCTGGGAAAAGTATTACTTTTGGTTGGATACAGGGACCAACCATGATACAGGGAGATGACATTTGAGATAGAACTGGACACCTGATGAAGGAGGCATTTCAATCAGAGGAACCAGCATTAGATCAGAAACCACCGTATATGTAGAAAAAAATAGGAAGCGGTTAGTCACCAGCCAAGTAGACTGTAAAAAAAAAAAAGTGTGTGTGATATAATTGCTTTCCTCGCTGGACCCACAGTCTAAGGAGATATGCCTGAAAATTCACTGTCCACGGAGAGAGGCCTAGAAAGGCAAGTTAGAAATATGGTGTTGAGAACTTGCTGGCATTAGTTCTCAGTCATCATGATGTAGAGGTTTTTACACTCAAGGTTTTTAACTAGGAAAATTAGGTTCTAGGAACTGTGCTTTTTATAAAATTTAAACCCGAAGAACTGTTTAGGACAATTTGGAATGTGAGGGGGCAGGAGGCAGAGTGACAAGCCATACATAAAAAGGTTATTTTTATAAGAGATGTTTTTCAAACCCTACGACTCTGCACACTCCTGGTATATCTTCTTTCCTGACCAGATAAAAAGTAGGGTGCCCTGTACTGAGGAGGAAGGAGACATTATACCTGGGGACACGGCATGGGCAGCAGAGAGGAAGTGCTGAGATACCAGTAAAGAGCTAGAATGAAAAATAGCAGCTCTTCTTGAACACGTCAAAGGGATGGGGTCACCAGAGAAACCACTGCCCAACAGACTGGAGGCTAACAGGCAAACAGAGAGAATAGCGGCTTCCTGCGAGCACACACTTCCTGGGAGAGCAGTGCCAGGAGAGCAAAACCTGAGCTTCACTGACAAATCGCGGGTAGTTCGGTGTGGACGAATCTGAGATAAAAAACTTGTAAGGGACCCAGTCACCTGGAAGCCCCCCAAAGTTGTAAATTTTACCTCCAAGAGCTCAATCAAGTTAAATAGGAAAACAAAACAAAAAAAAAAAACAACAAAAAACCTCCCTCTGCATTCAGAAGAGGGAGGGGAAAAGGTACCATTTTGAAATAGGCCAGAGCAGCCTTTTCTTAACAAGGGCTGCCCTCGGGAGAAGCTATTTAAGCAGAGCCAAACCTGGAGTTTTCATTAGAAAGTAACTGACCTCAGAGCAGGGAAATACCCAATTCCAGCCCTCTCTCAGCATCCTGTGGCGCTGAATGGGTTAAGAGAGAGAAGACTGAGAAGCATGTGTGAAGTTCACAGCCCAGAGGCACGGCCATACTGAAAGACTGCTGAGATGCTCAGGCCAACTCATAGAAGTACAGGATGCTTCTCTCCCCACATACACCTCATCACATCACTAAACATCTGTCTATAGCAGTTCCACTTGCTGAGTACTTCAGTTCCAGCTATCAAGAAAAAATTCTAAGGGATACTAAAGGTGAAAAAAAAATACCATGTGAAGAAACAAAGCAAGCGTCAGAACTAGACTCGGACATGTGGCAGGGATGTTGGAATGATCAGACCAGGAATTTAAAACACCTATGATTAAGACGCTAAAGGTTCCAATGGACAACGTAGACGGCATGTAAGAACAGATGGACAACGTAAGTAGAGAGCTAGAAATTCTAAGAAAGAACCAAAAACAAAATGCTAGAATCATGACTTTGAAGAGTTTATTAGTAGACTAGATCTGGCTGACAAAAACACCTCTGAGCTTCAGCCTATCTCGATAAAAACTTCCAAAACGTAAATGCGTAAGAGAAAGAAGACCGAAAAAAAGAAAAGGAAACAAAATAGCCAATAACAGGGGAACAGCTACAAAAAGTATAACATACATGTAATGGGAATTCTAGAAGAAGGAGAGAAAGGAACAGAAAATATATTTGAAAAAATAATGACTATTTCCCAAAATTAATTTCAGACACTAAGCCACAGATCCAAGACGTCCAGAGAAGGATAAACACAAAACAAAAACTGGGAAATAACCCTACAGCTACACATACATTTTATACTACAGAAAATCAAAGATAAATTTAAAAATTCAGAAAGCCAATGAGAGAAGAAAAAAGGCACCTCACTTATAGGAGAACAAAGATAAGCCTTTCATCCAACTTCTTAGATCACAGAAGTAAGAAGAGTGTAATAAAATATTTAAATTGTTGAAAGCAGAATTCTGACCTAGAA
>VMDR010033450.1:0-11361 GCA_007922815.1 Macrotus californicus
TGATGTAGTTAGAAATTTGCCCCACGCATCCCTCCTACCAAAATTTCATTTCTGGAAAGTAAAGATAGAAGGTTTTTTTTTTTAAAGCTTAGAAAATGCAAAATCAACTTAAATATATTGTATTACATAAATGGTGCAAATATTGAAAAGAGGACTTTAAAGTACAAGTTGATAAAAAATAACACATTGGTACTCTTTCTCTCTGGTATGGATAAAATGTTTGTCAGGTACATGTATCTATACAGAGAAAGATGAGTTACTATTTCTCCTAATGTGCCTACTGTAATGATGAATTCCATTCCTGATTACAGAAGCATGCACTAAAAATCAAAATATATTAATAAATACAGGCAAGCATTACTGAAATTTCACCTTAGGAATTAGTGTTTAAAGCTTAGAATTCTGATTTGGAACAAGAAATATATAAATTATAAAACAATGAGAAAATGCAGAGCTTCCAAGCACAACCCATTTTCATGATATTCTAGGTAGCCGGAAAGCAAAACACAATTTTATTTACCTTCAGAAACCCAAGCCAGAAATTGCCATTTTGAAATGCTTATTTCTTTACAGGGTGACTGAGTGGCTGAGAGTAATGCAAATTGATTTTACTTTCTAGGTTCATTGTACTTACACATTTTTGGTAGGTTGTCTATGCAGACCTTTTATTGCACAGTGAGGCAACCCCCGAATGAAACCCCCAAGCATCTTCTCTTCCTGTTCATCATATGCTGCCATTCTCCCCCTAGAAATTAGTACACTCTGTATGCTGAATCCTGCCTTTTCATCTCCTGCTGCAAAATCAGCGGTCATAACAGCTATTCTGTTCATGAATATGTAAATGCACCATGCATAAAATAAAAAAAAAAAATAGCAGGCTGTTCCCACTGCAGACCATACCCAACTCTGAAACACAAAAAGCAAAGATTTAATTTCCAAGAATTCTGAGTGTGTTGCAAGGACTGCTATGATGATATAACATGAAAATACATAAATGAGACACATGCAGATGTTCATGTTGGACTCGATAAATTAGCACCTTTTTTGCCACGATGGTGATGTGGGCACACTCACTTATCACTTTCCTCTGATGCCTAGTGATAAGGGGAAAATGCCTTAGGTCCTCAATAACCTTTTATTTGCTGACTAGGTTTCAGTACCATACCTCTCTCCTATAAATGAGTAAAACAATGTTTAAATTATACAAACATACATACATAGACATACATAGATATCCACACCCCCTCACCCCTACACATATACATGCACTTTTTTTCTTTTGAAGGGGAGAAACGATGACTATATCCGCTGAAGTATTCTGGAGAACACATTAAGCTCTGGGAAGAAAATAATTGGAGGATTTTATTATTGAAATAAGCAAGCATGCTCATGCATATTTTTACGACATGCATGCTTATGCGCCACTCTGCAAACTGCTGTTGCAGCTCATGCGCGGTAATTAGGTTGATGTAATTACAGTGAAATAAAGGCAGGCTCACTGATAATTTCACAGTGCATATGAAAGACATATGTGCCTTCCAGTGTACAATAAATGAACCTGAACTGCTGTCAGGGGCTAGGAGGACAGTGTGGCCAATGCACCTATTGTGTCCCTGCTGCAGAAAGGAGCCCGCCGATTGGCCACTTTCTGCAGCACATAGCACTGGCTGGTTATAAAGGACTTGTCTAGGGGAGAGCCTGTAGGTACTCCATTGTCTGGTAAAGTTCATATGACTGCATTCTTTTTCGAAAGGCGGGTGGAGGGAAAGAGGGGAAGGAGGGGGTGTCAGCTCAACTGTAAAAGCTGCACAGATTTTTTTTTTCTTTCTCTCTCTGCCTCTCCATAGATCGTTTCTGTTTCATGCCCTGTCTCATTTCGCATAGCTAAAAAAGAATGCTAATTAAGATCCCTTGTCTTAACCTGAAAATAATGACTCGGATATAATTAGAAATCTGGCGAGAGTTTAAAATTCTAGTAGAGGACCAAAAACATCAGTTACGGTGCTTAAGAGGGAAATGAAGAATTATTTTTCCGTAATCAAGGTAAACATGGGAGAGGGGGAGTCCCCCCTATTTTTTTTTAACCAATTTTAACCAATTGTGTTTTACTGCCGATGAAAGGATACAGTATTTCAAAAACTACTTCAGCTATCCAGTTGAAAGGACACAAATCAGTAGCAATAGAAGCCTTCTTAATCCTCCTTAGGATGCAATTCAGATTAAAAAAAACTGCTTTTTTTATTTCTCTTTTTGTATGTGCATGTTATAGATGGATCTGAGAACGCTGTCTGGGCTCGGTGCCAAGCGCTGGTATCTCACAGCAGCGACCGCCTCACAGACGAGCTGTGGGAAGCAGGAGGGAGACTCTCTCTTAGGGTGCCACTATGGAGACACAGCTGGGCTGAACAAGATTTGCTTCAAACGACAACAAGAGAGACAGAAAGTATCTGGTTCAACCGCTGCCCAAGCAGGCAGGCACCAGAAGAGCTAGCAGCCAATCCGGCCATGCTCGAAGCCAGCTCTGCAGCTCAGCCAATCAGTGACATCACTGGTGAGAAACTCATTTACATCATGCAGTAATGAACTTTGTTTAACATAGCCCTCCCTTTACCTGTTACCCCCCCCTCCCCATATTAGGTCCTTCCATTAATTATTCTGCTGGCATAATTTACACCGCTATGCAAAACTGTGGCTACATTCTGATAGTTTTTTCCCTTCCCACCCCACCCCCCACCCCCATTGGTGTCTACTGTCACTGAAAGTTATTCTGGGTATTTGTTTTGACCTTGCAAAATTATTTTCTCTTTCTTAAAAAAAATCTTAGGAAAAATCAAACCTTTGGTTATTTTATCTGACCTCGCTCCTCTTTTATGAATAGCATGCTTTCTGCAACTTGGGATTCAGAATTAACTGTACCAGGTAATAGAAAACAAGGGAGCGCATTGCCATGGAACATGCAGTTTTCCCAGCAATCTGTGTCTTAGAGCTTTCTTTAATGTTTGCAGATGTTATGCTGCAGTGGCCATTTTCATACGGTGTTTTATCAAAAACTGCTTGTGTGCATCTGTCGCACGGAGGAAAGTTCACTTGTTATATTTTTTCCTCACCACTCTCAGCCAACATGTCATTTTATTAATGAACAGAACTGAGGTCATTTCTGAACAAATCTCAATCTCCCCATCTCAGCACAATGCACCTGATATGCATCCATTTGCTAGCAAAATTGAATACAAGAACCAGCTTGAAAAGAAGTTAAGGGACAAGCTTACATATTATTTCAGAATATGTCGCAGCAGTTTGTCTTTCAGAATGCGTAATACTTAACATCTGTCTTAGTGTTTCTGTAGAAATGTCTGACTTCCATTCCCAGTGTAATACCTTCAGCAAGTGTACGGGTTTGTTACATAAACAGAATAGATCCAATGAAATAATAATATTTCCTAATGAGTTCATGTGTCAACAGCAAACCTATGGAAACACAATTTGATCTTGTCTCTTTGAATTCAGTTTGTTAGAGATAAACTCATTTATTCTCTAGATAACTGGAAAAGTCTGGAACATGTGGCATGTGGAGATTTTTGGGTTGCTTTGGAGAATCCCAAAGAGCGGAAACTGGGTCATGCTTAAATGTGATTTTTCTGAAGTTACCTTTATTGCACTTTGGCGTTGAAAGAATACAGGTTTGTGACAGAGTTAGACTGTTATTGTCTTTCTTTATAGAGATATTTTGAATATAATTATTGAGGGACATGGAAACTTAAAAACATCGACAAGGGTTTTTCATAACAGTGCATGATTTGTTTAAGAAGCTTAAAGTACAATGATAGGCAGAGACGTTTTTAAAAGCATATGAAGGATTTAGACGCCAAACCACGGCTCTTTTAATTCATGAGGCATTCCATCATCCCAACATCAGTATTCAGGGGGTGACTGTCCTGAATCAGTCATGAGCTCCCCTGCTGGAGATCCTGTAATTTGAATCATGTGTAATAATATATTATCCTACTGGGGGCCTTCTTTCAGTAGGAGAATGGTTTATACATTCTGCTATAAGAGAACTTCTGGCTCCTAGCCAACTCACAGCCATTATTCACATAGGCAATCATGATCCTCTTCCTTAAGAAATAACATCTGTGTGACCTCCTGAGCCAAAAATCTGCAACCTCCCCCACATTCTGAATTACGACGTCTCAGAATTGGGAACACGACAAAACTGAAGTAGAAACTGGAAGGCTTAGGAATGGATCACATTTTTATTGAGCATGCCCTGTGGCAAAAGTGTAAGCTCCCATTCCTTAGAAATGATGGAGCACGGGGAGGAAAGGGGGTCTGAAATTGACGTAGATGTGTTTGTTTGATTTTTAGAGACAAGCTCACAGGTAGTGGGGTTTATGAAGAAGTGGCTGCCTGTGTATTTTTCTCCAGACATCCTCACAAGATCTTACAAAGGGTGTGGCAACATGGTGGGATAAAGGAAGGGTGGAGGGCAGTGGTTGTGAAAGCAGAGAAGCCTTGTCTCACTTCAGAGAAGAAGCAACCTGACAGAATAGGAACCCTTTGACCCGGGAACTAAAAGTTCAAGGAATGGCTCTGATTCTTTCTCTTGTTCTAGATCAAATCCCATAATTTCTCTCTGTGTTTTTCCTTATCTGTGAAAATTAAATCCACTGTCAGCACAAGAGATATTCTCTCTGTGTAGAACCCCTCTGTCCTCTTTTATTTAAATATCCAAATTTGTCTCCTATTTGCTTCCAGAACCAAGTTCAGTGTGTTCCCTCTTCCATGAAATCTTTTCAAATCATCACGGCCAGAATCTCTCACCTCATCGTTCTCTTTATGCCTCCATGATTGCCTGTGTAGCCGTCAGTATTGATGTAGGACCACCCACATATGTGTGTATCTTTGTCACTAGACTGAAAGCCCCTTGGGGACAGAGATCAGGTTGAATTTACCCTCCACCTCCAGTTCTAAGAATAATAGATTGTGCTCCTAATATTTAAATCAGTAGTCTAAGTAAGGAGTTATAAGTACATTGTAGGAGATTTACAAATTTCAGAAATTACCATTGCTCTTGTTAATTACCACTGGGTGCCAGTTAATGTCACTTTTACCTTATTACTCTTATGTCTTTCATTTCACTGGCCCTTCATTATGAAGCTCAGAATAAACGGTTGCCTCATTAATTTTCTTAAATAACCAGTTGTAGGGAAATGTAAATCTTTTAGTTTATTAAATATAGAATTAAGCCAACCTAATCTGGTGTTTTAAAACTTAAAAATAAATGGAATTGCTGTAGATTAATTGTAAAGCCACCAGGAGAAGCAAATTATAGTATCAAGCTCTAATGTTAATAATACAGGAGATTTAATTACTTGGAAGAGGTAAGGAATTAATGTTGGATCCTGAAATGCTCTGCAAGGCATAAGTAATCAGGAAATATAGAACCCTGTGTCTTAGTCTTAGTGTTATACTCGATATATATGTTTTTAATCTGCACACTAATACACTAATCTTTTAAGAGTGTATTTCTAGATGTTTTTGATATAATCTGATAGCATGATGCCAAAATATGGTTGATTTATGCTACTCATCTATTTAAGTTTACATGTTTGGCTACTGTACTACTGCTAAGTGGAGATTAATTTCTTTGCAAACAATGATATTCTTGGTAATATGATTGTGAGTTGTTTTTAGATTTTGAAAAGTGTAATACTAACCATTTTCCCAGTTATGAGAAGGAAATAGAATAACTCGAAAATATATACATCTTTTATACCTAGGGAAATAGAAATTTTAGCACTAGAAATTCAGTAGTCTGATGTCCATGTTTTATAAAAATCTTAAAGAGAAGAAAAGTAACTTGCCTAAGAGAGTGTTCTATCAAGTTCCTGAGACAGCTCAGTCTGGTATCCAGAATCCAGAAAGATTGGTTCATTATTCTTTCCACTCCACCTAATAATTTTTACTTTTAAAATCATCCAGGTAGGATTATATAATTATACAGTGATAATATAAATTACATTCATTTATGTCATCCGACACCGTATGTAAAAATTCCTGTCTCATAGGTGAAAACAAGGGGCCTGGAGTTCAGTGAGGTGTATATCCCCTCTGTCCTACTAATAAGTCACTATTTTTATTAGTATCCTTTAAAATAATTTTGGTTTTGATGAAGAAAAAATGGAAACGTGATACCTGAATTCACCTTGCAGTAACTTTGAATTCAATGAACAGGAATATTGTATCTTAAATTACAGGATTAGTTTAATAGGTTGGGCTGAGGCCAATCTGAACTTTTCTTTTTTAACCAGAGAGTTGTGCTGTTATTGCTGACCTTTTTTTTCTGCTGAAGACTCCTGTTATCTCAATGGTAGTATTTCCTTCTAGCCCAGAAATTAAAATAGAGCTCTGAACCCTTACAAATACAAGAAGATGAATTGTATCCACTTAGGGAACAAATGTTTCTGAAAGACAGTAAAAATAGTGAATAGAACTCTGTTCAGCTTCTTCTGTTCAGAAAAGAGAATATTGGAGCTCGGAGAGTGACTGAGTAAATGTAGAACATTTAAAATAAAGAAAATGTTCCTTTACATCATAGTTTGACACATGGTAACTTAAAGCAATTTGCATCTGAATAAGATTATTGTCTTTCCAAAACTTACTAAAATAGTGATAAGTGAGATAAAAGTAATAAAACATTCCCCTTTCTGTTGACAGCTTTAATATCATAATCATATGGTTTCTGTTATAAAATTAACTCGAATTAGGAAAGCGAGGGTAAATATTGGGACCTGTGTTTGTACAATAAACTATGAGGTTTGTGAAAAAAGTGACCTAAAGTTTGCATTTGTAGCATTTTCTTTCTATTTAACCTTTAAAACATGCTCAATATCCAGAGCAATATCAAATATATTTCAGACCTTAAGAGTATTTTCATGCCGTTGATGATGTGTCTCATCATTAGTGAGCAAAGGCACTGCCCCATAGCTGGTTGCTGGCACATGCAAAGGGAGAAAATGATGGGACTGAATGCTGATGCTCACTCAGATGAGCCATATGCCATTGGTACCCTATGCACTCGGCAGGCATTATTTCATTTAAATGAGTTTAATTCATTTAATATCTTTTAAAGCAATTACTTGGCATTATTTTCCTCTTTTACACATGAACAAACTGAGTTTCAGAAGGGCTGAGCAACTTCTCAGTCACATGACTAAAAAGCAACAAAAACTAGGATTCAGACCACAGAATCTGACTTGAAAGCCCATATTCTTGATCACTGAGCCCAAACTGAACAATCAGTACATGTGAGTTTGCTGTTTGGTTGTGCGGACAGAATGTTTTCTCACATATTCTACCCAGAAATAGTTTATCTGGTTCATCTTTTTAGATGTGCACATATATTTTTACATCAGTGTTTTATTCATCAGTTGGAAAGCTATTGACCTAGCTATAACAATGAGATTAATGTTTTTCTTATATTTTCATATTCGTGCACCAATTCTGATCACTTAAGGTAATGCATTCAAAATCAATTTCAAAACAGTAAAATACTAGCTGAATGTAAGGTCATGATATTACTAAAATGCCTTTATAAGTCTGAATTACTAAAAATGACTTTTAGACTAAATGTTTCCATTTCCTCTTTCTTCTAGATACATTACTGATTAAATATGCCATCTATTTTATGAGAAAATTAATGTTTATTGATTTGGCAATTGCAGAGTGTCATTTAAGAGTCTCTCTAGATCCTCACATTTAAGGTACCTCAACTCTCCCAGTTCTGGTTACACACTCCTGTCTAGGCACCCTGGCAATCCATGAGATGCTAAAAGAGAAGAATGTTCTAGCTACTGACTGTGTACTAATACCTTCTATGCCTAATGATATGTTTTCTAGCTTTTATCAGGACTAAGGAACATAGTCAAATTTTTTAACAGAATCAGTTTAATTTTGTGAAGGCACAGGAGAAAACAGAAGTGTCGATAGGTTTTACCCTTTCTGCCCAATTTCTGCCTCAGTTTTATCACAATTTATTTCTCAAGCTGGTTCTGTACTTTTTGCATGCCGAAGCTGTGCAGAAAAAAAACCTAGCCTCTTCAATTCTAATTCAACATTGTTATTGATGTTTATGGAGATACTACCGGTCAATATATATTAGTATGGAATTAATGTGTTTAGTTTTATTGCATAATTTATGGCCCCATCTCCTCAAAATAACCTAGGAAAGCAATAGTTTTGAGCCCTCTGATTCTCATTTGCATTTAGTCTACCATATTTGTTGTTCTCCCAGTCCTGAGACCTCAAATTCATGAGAATGCTCCTTGGAAGAGCTAACGAATGCTGGCTGAAGCCGGGCTGTCTCTGTCTCTGAACAACCAGGCCCATTGATGTGGTCTGAAGCCTCATTAGCGGTTTCAGGCTCACATTGTGATTTTGCCTGTACCCTGCATTATCCTCCTCTGCTGTCAGAACTTGATATTTATTTTTATTTTCCTCCCAACATTCCTTTACTTTCATGTTGCTAACATTTTTCTATTTGTGGGCAAGAATGAAGGTCAGCAAAGCAGTTTCTCCTATGGCTTCCTGAGCCTGCTGAGAAAGTACATCACTAGTAAAGTATTTAAGGTGTCTATTTTCAGGAGGTTTATTTTTACACAATGAAAACCAGAGCTAATAGCAAGGAAAACTATGTCAATTATTACTTAATGATCATTTAACTCTCTGGGGCGGTATAGAAGTGGCTAGGAACACAGGAATCTCTGGCCCAATGCCTGCTTCTGAATCTAGACTCCATTATTTGCTAGACACATGATCTTCTATAAATTTTGTAACTTCTTCATGCCTCGTTTTTCTCACCTATATAATAGTACCTACCTATGGGATTGTGAAGACTCGGTGCGTTTTTGCAAAAGATGGCAGTGTAAAGATAGTATAAATTCATGGTCTCTCTTCTTCAAAGTGGAGAATGTAGTTGGGCAGTATGAATGAGTATGTTGTGGGAGACTGTGTGTGTTTAACTAAATATTAGTGTGATGTAGTTCAGTAACAGAGATGTGTTCATGCTTGTGTAAATATTTTCTTTATTTACTCTACTCCACTTCACCTTTTGCTTTTTTGTGTACAATTTGTCAAAGTATTATAATAATACAATGATCAGTTGTATCTCACCAAATATTGGTTTCATTTAAATTTTTAAAATACTCATGCTCTTTTAATTATGTCATTATAATTTTATAATTATGGAAAACTAATAATGTTAACTTAATTGATTCTGCATTTTCCTTCTTACTGGTTGGATGTGTCGAGCAAAAACAGTGTCCCGACATGTGCAAAAATGCACGAAACCACAGATTTTACTTTTATCAGAGCTCTGTAGTAGAGCTAATATTTCAGACCAAGATACCCTAGAATGACCTAACCAGTGGCATTCAGTGCAGAAACTTAACCCACAATCCAAGTGTCTAATGCCCATGAATCAGATAATTGATACATTTGAACTTTCCCATAGCACTCATGTTCAGGAAGAAAAACAATAGATTCTAATCAGAAGAACTGGGTGAGAACCCTGGGTAACAGTAGCCTCATTTTTCTTATTATAAAATAGGGATAGTTATAATATCAATAGGAGCAACGTGATTTCAATAAAATGCAGCCTTTGAGTCAACCTCTAGCTCACGTGCTCCATAGAATAGAGAATAATATTGTTTTTATTTACATTTGGAATCAACATTCTCCCCCCATTACTTTGACTAAGTTGAGATATCTGCGAATACCATCTGACTAAATCAGATTGTGATCGTAACCTGAGAATGACTGAGACTAAAGGTTTTGCATTTTAAAAAAGGGTGCATGGACCCCCTTCTCCCCTCTTTGGATCTACCATATTTGTATAGAAGAGAGAATCAGAAAGAGTTTTCAATGACTGAGGCAGAGAAGAGCTCAAAGACATGCACATCTTTAAGTACAACTGTTGCCAGCTGTGTCGTTAGGGTGAAGAAATAATATGCCATAAATGGCATCACATTTGAACTCCTGTGTGCCGATTTTACGATGTTTTATAATTGTCTCATCTATTAAGTCTTGTTACTCTTTCCTTCAGGCTCTATTTATGTTTGTCCAATAAATAAGGATGGTGATTAAATAGACTTTGTCATGGTATCTTGAGGTATACTTACTGGTTAAACGATGTGTATAAGAAAAGCAAAGAAGTTACACAGTGTGTTTGGGGTATTTTATAGTCATGGCTTTTCATAAATCCCTGCTCCACCTTTTCCTTTTAGATAGCTACTAGCTAATGTAGTAAACACCACCAAAAATAGTCCTGGGTGTCAGTGTCATTGTGCATTAGAATGTACTTAGCTTTTCAGTCTTTAAAAGCTAATCCTTTTGCAATGGAGTTAAACTTTGTCGTTACTTTCCTAGCTCCAGTGGTCTCAAATTTTTTTAGAATTGTATTAAACTTAATTATTTCTTACCTCTGCTATTTTATCGGTGATTTTCTAGAATTGACTGGGTGGGTTTTTAGCAACATGGAAACATGCCCTTTTATTCGGTGTAGACTTTAGCATTGAGTCAAAGAAACCATGCACCCTGTTTCCTCAGGGTTACTGCTAGTTAATGCCCAATATACCAGGGTAATTATTGAGGGCACCCGGTTTCATTTTCTAAATGGGTCACTATGGAAAATAAAAGTGGGCATTCTCAATAATTAGAAGTTATGTGGCCACTCTATAATAGAAAGTTGATTTCTGATTTTTTTGCTAAAATAATATTTTCAAAATTGTATTTTTGAGCATTGGCAAAAATTCATACTTTGCAGATTATGAAAATTGAGTTTTGGTTTCAAAAGTATGGTTGTAGTAATGCTAGATAATTTTGTTGACATGTGTTAGACACTCAGTGAGTATTTGCTGAATGAAACTCTTCCAATTGCACATCAGATTGCATTAGTGCTCTGGTCTACACCAATAGTAGAAAAAAATCCAGGCTGTTAATTCTTCTGACAAGCACTGGTTAAGCACTCTGTGTGTGCCAGTCTGCTATAAAGACTCATCAGTAAAGAAAGTAGACAAAGTCCCAGCTCTCATGCTTTTGTCCTAGAGGTCCTTTATAGGTTAATAATATATACTTCTCAGGTTCTATTGTTGATGTTTTGCTCTCTTACACAAATTGCTTTGACAAAAGGAAGACTTCCTGTAAAACCCAACCTATTCTTAATGAGACTGCTCAATGATGTAAGCTAACTTTATACCATGACTTCCTACTGGGTATATTCTTTTTTTCTCTTATTCAGTAGCTTACCTGACATCTTAAGCCCTCCTAGAGTTGACAGTGTCAGTTGCCTATGATTTTTATGTT
>VMDR010033451.1:0-11363 GCA_007922815.1 Macrotus californicus
AACAGTTTCTAGGTGAACAGTCACCATGACGTTAACTAGTTATTTGGGGTTATAAAATGTAAAGTGGATTTGATTTTCTTCTTTGTACATTTTTCTATTGTCAGTGTTTTCTAGTAGTCTGGTATCTTTTTTAAAGCAATGGAATTTAAAAGATAGATTGCTCTGAATAACTTCTGGTACCAGGCACACGACCAACAGGTTGGAACAAATATTCATGTTAGAATATGGACATTGGATATAGAGATCACAACGGGACCTACTCACCCGGAAACAGGGGTGAGGAAATGAATCTGTATTTAGGACCAAATGATACACCTTTGTAGTTTACAAATAATCTGGAGGAGCCTGCGTCCCTGATGACACCTTCAGCCCCCACTGGCTGGGGACTGTCGGTCTTTGAGCATCCTGCCACAGAAGGAGAACAATGCCTTCATGCAGAAGCCCTTACTTAGCATTCTTTAGTTTCCTGTTGCTGAATGTAATCCTAAAATATGCCTGCAATAAAACCTCTTCAAATGGACTCTACTTAGTCATATTTGGTGATGTTCTTACACAGCAGGAGCCAAAATGGACTTTTGCCAAATTAATTTTGACACAAATCAAAGATAAAATAATGGGGACAAGCAAAATCATTACCTTTCTTGAAAGAATAAGCTGCTTATCAAGCCCTTTAACAGCACCAAGCACAGGGTTACATACAAGTAGATGCTGTTTTGATTATAATAATTTATGTCTATTCTATAATTCTTTTTGGCAATACCTTGCTAATTCATTCCAATTTGATCTTCAGTCCAGAATACTGATTTTTCTCATGAAGTTCTCTAAAATCAGTTTCATTGCTTTAAAGTTTAATCTGCATCAACAGGTACAAGATAACCACAAACCTATTTATTTATTCCTTTTACTTATGCTATGCTTTTCAGTGAGTGTAATTCCCACACACACATTCATCAACAAAGGTCTAACTCTTCAGTTCTGATTCTATCAGTAAACTTTGCAAAGCAGAGACATGATATTTTACAAAGCTGCACAGAAAGAATTTATCTATATTACTTAATTTTGTCATGACTGATAACTATTGACCTATACCAAAAAAAATCACAGTTTTTGGAGTAAAACTGCATAGGCAATTTGAATAATATAATATAATCATAAGTCACTTGTAATCCCTTCCTTTTGCCACATTTGTTAATCCTTAAAGACTTTCAGAGAATGGATCTGTTCCAATATTCTTCACATACCAACTGTTCTAGTACTTTTATTATATTCTTACTAGGTTTTCACAAATGCCACTTTTTAACCAACAAATCTCCTCAGGAGCATCATCTGGCTCCCATCAACCCCACCCCAGGGAGTTCCCAGTCACCTCAGTAATACCAATGTCAGAGCAGGATGTTCCACACTCTCTGGCATGTTTCCTCTCCCTGCAGTTCTGGAATGCAAATTTTGAAATGAAAAAAAACAAAACAAAACACAACTTTTGGGTGCAAGCATTTCCTGAAAATGTTTTCTCTTTGTATGAACTGCAGTGCTCAGTAGCCTCACCTCTGCTCTTCTGGAGAGCTGGTCAGGGAGAGTCTCTCTGCTCAGAATACAGGAAGCAGAAACAGACAGAGAGACAGGGAGGAGAGAGAACACTGGAAAACCAAAGGAAGTGAGATGCAAAGTTGTGTCGAATTATATGAGGCTAAACTTTTATAAGATCAGTTGAGTCTATTCCACCATGGAAATCAAGCAATGTTCTGATTTGGGCAGAAGAGAACGGATTGTTTTTGGGAGGTATGTGAAATACAACTGTGACTACCTACTCAATACAAAATGGAAGACCGTGAAGTTTTCCAAGGAATTAGATCACTGAAGACAATTAGTTTCGACAACTGAGCCCAGTTCTTTATTAAATGCCAGGATCTGATACTGAAATTACTCAAAAACACTCCTTCTAGATCAACAACTCACTGTTCCACATGGACACAACCTCAAAGTGAAAACTGCGTGCAGTGATGCTGAAACCATGTCATATTGGGGGGATGGCACTAGTCTGGTGTAGAACAGGGTTCTAGAGTCAGACAGGTGCTGACTCACCTCCCCATGCACCCTGGGCAAGGAGCCTGATTTATCTGACACCTCAGTCTCCTTATCTCTAAAGCGAGCGGTGGGACTAAACAACCACCTGGTCGCCCCAGCTTGAAAGTAGTACAGTGCCTTATACAAAGTATGTTTGTTTACACTTCCTATTGAATTGGGTTGCATTCACTTCCAAAATGGCATAACAGATGTCAAGATACCTTTGCATCATCTGGGGCAGAAAGAACCGTGTTGAAAGTCCATCTGTGTACATTTAGGAAAAACAATAAATGAAAATCAACGAGGGAAAGTTTGCTCAGTGAGGCACTCATCATTACAGGCTGCCTGTTCTGCCGCTGAATAGGGAGGGGAGGAAAGGGCCTGGGGGAGAGGAGAGTGCCGGGAGTGGCTGCTGGATGCTCCTCAACTCGGGATCCAGCTGGGCCAGCCATTCACAACAGGCAAGCAACATCAGGCAAGAAACCTTCATCTCTCAGTCGGAGGTTCTTCATCTTTAAAAGACGGCATTAAAGAGGATGGATGTGCTTTGGGAAAGTGTATGGGCCCTCCAGATTTAAGTCTGTTATAAGACATTGATAAAAAGGTTTAGTTACACATTTCTCTTCTCCCTATCACACTCTTTCTTTTTCCAAACTCACAGACAACTTTGACCAGTCAGCAAGAAGTTCAACTAAGACACTTCGCAATCGATCACTGTTCCCGTTGGTTGCACATCTCACCTGTAATGGGACAGGAGGCAAATCTGAAGAGAAGGAGATGAACAAACACCTAAATAATTCAAGTACTGGAAACATTCACCAGGCTTAGCAAAGACTTTAAAAAAAAAAAAAAAAAAACCACCTTTTTTCCTTTTATTGGGAGTTGGAGAGATTGATGGATTTTTTGTGTGTTTTTTTGGTGATTTCTTTGTTTTGGCTTTGGTATTCAATTATAATTTTAGTCCTTTACTGACAGGGACTTGAAAGGTCTTTACGAAATGCAAGTAAGTTTTCCAAGTAAATGCCAAGCCTCTCTCTTTCTCTTTCTCTCTCTCTGTCTTTCAGGACTCGGCCCAGGTAAATTTATGAAGGTGTTTTTATTCGGCAACCTCGCAGTTCTTACCATTTGCCTTCGTGTCTCCCGTTTATTACCACTCTCTTTCCAAGCCATTCTGAAGCTGAATCCATTCTGAAACGCGCCCAGCCCAAGTCCCCCTACTCAGACTTCTCAGCCCCATCCCATTGCTTCTTCATTGTCCTATTAAGATTACTTTCTCTGTGTCATTCCCTTTAGTCTTAAAAGTGGTAGGTCGGTTCATGCTGGCTAACTCATATGACGAAGGGGTTAATGTCTCAGAAGTTCATTGCTCTTGTGGCATCGCATATTCATAAGCACACCTGATCCAGACACAGGTGATACCCTTACACTGCCCTGTTGAACACGGCAGCCCTAGCCACATGTGACTCTTTAAATTTAAATATAAATTAATAAAATTGAAAATTCTGTTGCTCAATGGCACAAGTCCTGTTTTAAGCCATAAGAATATTTCTGCCAACACAGAAAGTTCTATTAGTCAGCACTGCCTTAACAACAACAAAAAAACCCCATGAATTTTAGTAGTAGACTGTGAATGTGACCATCATTCTTGTGCTGAGAAAATTTGCCGGGGCTAAAAATAAATATATGTGTGTATTTAGACATACAATCAGGACTGGGGTAGGAAGTAGCTGGACGAGGGAGCAATGAGAATCTTTTAATGAGTATTTCATGCCAGGGTTTGGGCAGAGGCAGGCCAGTCATAGGAAGGCCTTTTTATCCTAACAAGCAATCCTCTAACAACCCGTTTTACAGATGAGAAAACCAAAATGAAAAGCAGTTAAGTAATTTACCCAAAGTTTTGAAACCAGAATGCAAAATCAAGACTGAATCCCGATGTCCTTTCTGTTCTATCAACCAAACTGCCAATCAATCTCACCAAGGAAAAGCAGGTGGGACTCCCAGCCACCATTCCTCAAAGCTCATTAGTTTTCTCTCCCTCAAAATGGGGCTTGGGGCTATATCAGTACAGAGCAATAAATCTTCAACATTTTCTTTTGAGATAATTATAGATTCACATGCAGCTGGAAGAACTAATACAGAGAGATCTTGCATATTCCTTCAATTATGTATATTTTTAATTGTTACATATTCACACTCTACGTGGTGTCGGGATTACGAAGACAAGATTGTCTTTATTCTTGAAGACTTCAGAGGCCAGTGGGGAACATAGGAATAAATAATTAATATAGAGTTGGTTAAAACAAAAAACCAATGCCATTTTCATCTACTGATTAGCAAGTAACAATAATAGTAATGATATTCTAGCTAAGCTACTGTGAAACACTCCCATACTTCATTAATAATAGTGTAAATTGAGGCAAATAGGCAAACAAGATGGCAATCTGCACGGAATATTTTAATATCTCGGGTAATATTTTTTGAGTGCCTGCTACGTGCCCGGCACTGGGCTAGATCTATGGGGAAAACACTGACCAAAGCCGGCACTGTCCAGCCTTCTGGAACTTACACAGCCATGTCTTCCTTATAGGCACACACGCTTTTGTGAAAAGGGCTGCGAGAGGCACAGTAAACATTCTAGAGAAGCGCTTGTGAGGGAAGCTGAACTCAGCCTTCGGTGATTAGGAAAGGCTATTCTAGAGGAGAGGACAAGAGGAGGTAGTCTTCCCACTGTTAAATGATGAACAGGAGTCAGCCAGAGGAAGAGGGCATGGGGTGGTTGGAGAAAGCGGCCTAAGCAGCACGAGCAGCAAGCACCTGGGAAGCATGGGCATCAAAAGAGAACAGCCTAAAAAGTCTGGTAAAACTATCTCAAGGAACAACCCAGAATACAAAATAACAATAACAAAAACCAAAGCTTTCAAACATAAAGATTTCATTACTCATAATAGTGGAATACTAAAAGTCTATTCTAATAAAAGATACTTGGTTAAATTATATGTGGTACATCCACAATATAGAATGTCATAGCCATTTAAAATAATGCTTACGAAATATTTTTAAATATCAAAAATGGTTACGTTAAATTGTTAAATGAGAAAGGCAAGATATGTAATTACATGTCCTATCTGACCACAAGCATGTTAAATATGTGCGTGTGATTACATGGAAGGAGACAGGTTAAACTATTAATAGGACTATTTTGGATAGTGAGATTAAGTGGTTTTTATGCTTATGCTATTTTATAGCATGATGGGTAGTCTGGAGATAAAATTTAAAATATGAAAATAATAATATCTTCCCTCTTGACGATAGTATAATTGATTCTAAAGTAAAAAGGTGAACTTATGTAACATATAAAAACAATTGTGACAAGTAGCTGGCACAATATAAAGAAGATATTAAATTTGGAAAAACCATTAAGTATGTGGCTACAGAAACAACATCAATATTGCATGCCAACAGGACAGCACTAGAAGTACACTGAGGAACTTAAAGACTAATCCCGGTGAGAGGTTTTATTTGAAGTTGGTAGGTCTGAGCCCTATTGGAAGCCAAACGCCACCAGCGAACGTTATACTAACAGGTGTAGACCCTCCATAAAGCAACTGTTACCTGTCCCAACACCTTCGAGGCACAGTTAAAACTGAACTATGCGATAAAGAGAACTCTGTAACTCAGTGAGGAGAAAAGAGATTATTCAGTTAGTGTGTTGGGACACCCAGATAAAAAGCTGGAAAATAAAGTTGGGTCTCTACTTCACTCTTTATATCAAAATTAATTCTTGTAGATCAAATTCTTAAATGTGAAAAATGAAACCAGGAGAAGAAATTTTTAAAAGAATTATAGAGATGAGGGCTCTTCTAATATGACATAAACCCAGAAGTCATAAAATAAACTCAGAAAAAATATTTGTAGTCCATATCACAGGCCAAAAGTCTGCTTTCAATGATATATAAAGCTCTCCTACAAATCAGTAAGAAAATACCAACAACTCAATGGAAAAACAGAAAAAATACAACTCAGTCACATAAAAAGACGTTCAAGTTCATTCATAAGAGAAACATGAAATTAACCCACAAATTTTCACCTATAAAATGGAAAGAACTCATGAAATGTGATAACACACTCTCATACATTGATGGTGAGTTGAAAATTGGTAAACTTTTATGAGGAAAATTTGCCATTATCAATCAAAATTACAAATATGAGGTCTTTAATCTAGAAATTCTACCTCTAACAATTTCTCCTTCATATATCTTAATGTATGTAAAGTAATATGCATACAAGGTTTTTCATTGCACCATTGTTTAAGAGAGCAAACAGAATGTCTGCCAGTGTCAGACTACTAAGTAGATATTTTTAAAGTGAGGCAGATATTTATGTTCAGATATAAAACACCTCTAAGATATATGATTAATTGGAAAAAGCAAAGTGTATAGATACTATGATTTGTGTTAATAATAGCAAGCCATTCAGATGATAGATGCAGATAGGTTTCTGCCTGCATACATTTAGAATATTTCTCGAAGGCTAACCATAAAGCACTAATAGTACTCCTCAGAGGGACACTTGAGAGCTGTAAGTTCAGGGTGAGAGAGAGAGAAACTTTCTACTGCAATGCACCTTTGTACCCTTTGAATTTTACCTCATAAATATGTATTAGCTAATCGAAATAAATTGAATGTTAAAACAAATTCCCTGCTCAAAGCAAATTCTTTACTCTTCTCTGATATCCCTGTATTTTTTTTCTTGTTCTTTCATTGTGCTTGCATATTGATCTCACCTATAAAATCATGAGCAACTGGAGGTCTGCAACTGCTTCTCCATTGAGTTTCCATCTCCATCACCTAGCACAGTACCTTACATAAAAAAAGAGACTTAAAAAAAATCGTGATGTCTTGAAGAATGGTGGAGACCTTCTCCTTGGAAGGAAGTTTGGCCACCTTCACACAGGGCCTCAGGGCAGCTCAGCAGGGCTGCAAGGCTCTCAGAACATCCACCCACCTGTCCTGGGATTCTACCTTTAAGAGAAGGGAGAGTGAGAGACGGACAGAAACAGAAAGACAAAGAGAGTTTAAAACTGAAACTGAGCTATATTCTATAGCTAATTCAGTTGATTCCATCTGAGCATAGGTATGCCGAGCACTTCTTAGGGGAAAGCCTAAGGGTAGCCCACATTTTTATCAGCAATAATCTCTGCCACCTTCCGATTAGCTACAGATTTAACACCACATAATCATCCTCTACATCATGGAGTGCAGGGAGAAGGGGGGTGGGGGTAAGGGGGAAGAGGATAAGAGCTTCTAAATCCCTTCTAACACTTGCTCCTTCCTTCTCAGCAAGATGAGAGCGCTCGACAGCCGTCTGCATTTGTGTTCAGTTCCAGCAGCCTGCACTGGGCTGCCCAGAGCCTGAGGCCGGGCCATTCCGAGGGCCATGCCTGGGACTCTCGGTCTGTGGTCCTCTGTAAGACAATGCAGGGCGCATGATCCATCCTCCTAGCAGCAGTGAGCAGGCCAGGGGCCCTACAATAGCCAGGAGGGAAAAGCAACGGGGTCCGCTTCCCACAGCCATGCTGAAACATAGCGAGAGGAGGCGGTCTTGGAGCTACAGGCCGTGGAATACGCCCGAGTGTGACGACGCACCCAATTCAGGGAACAGCCAACACCGCAGGAGCATCTGCTCCTTGGGGGCCCAGTCAGGCTCCCAGGCCAGCATCCCACCGTGGACCGAGGGCAACTATAACTACTACTTCGAGGAGGATGAGGATGGGGAGGAGGAGGAGCAGTGGAAGGACGATCTAGTGGAGGAGGACCAGCAGCCAGAGGAGGCCACCACCACCCAGACAGAAGTCTATACAGAGAGCTCCACGCTGAATGTGAACGTGGGCGGACAGAGCTACCGCCTGCACTACACCGAGCTGGCCTGCCACCCCAAGACGCGCCTGGGCCGCCTGGCTACCTCCACCAGCCGCAGCCTCCAGCTGGGCCTGTGCGATGACTACGAGGAGCAGACAGACGAATACTTCTTCGACCGCGACCCAGCCATCTTCCAGCTTATCTACAACTTCTACATGTCTGGGGTGCTGCTGGTCCGTGACGAGCTGTGCCCGCGCAGCTTCCTGGAAGAGCTGGGCTACTGGGGAGTGCGGCTCAAGTACACACCCCGCTGCTGCCGCATCTGCTTCGAGGAGCGGCGCGACGAGCTGAGCGAGCAGCTCAAGATTCAGCGTGAATTGCGAGCCCAGGCGCAGGCCGAAGAGGCCGAGGAGCTCTTCCGAGACATGCGCTTCTATGGGCCGCAGCGGCAACGCCTCTGGAACCTCATGGAGAAGCCCTTCTCGTCGGTGGCTGCCAAGGTCATCGGGGTGGCCTCCAGCCTCTTTGTGCTCATCTCCATCGTGGCACTGGCACTCAACACGGTGGAGGAGATGCACCAGCAGGCAGAGCAGGGCGGCTGGTGGCCCATACTGGAGCATGTGGAGATGCTGTGCATCGCCTTCTTCACGCTCGAGTTCCTGCTGCGCTTGGCCTCCACGCCTGACATGCGGCGCTTTGCACGCAGCGCCCTCAACCTAGTGGACCTCGTGGCCATCCTGCCACTCTACCTACAGCTGCTACTGGAGTGCTTCACACACGAGGATCAGCAACGTGGCAAGGGCTCCTCCCGGGAACATGACCTCCAGACCGTGGGCAAGGTGGGCCAGGTGCTGCGCATCATGCGCCTCATGCGCATCTTCCGCATCCTCAAGCTGGCGCGACACTCCACTGGCCTGCGTGCCTTCGGCTTCACACTACGCCAGTGCTACCAGCAGGTGGGTTGCCTGCTGCTCTTTATCACCATGGGCATCTTCGCCTTCTCTGCTGCCGTCCACTCCGTGGAGCATGACATGCCCGGCACCAACTTCACCAGCATCCCCCACGCCTGGTGGTGGGCCGCGGTGAGTATCATGACCTTGGGCTTTCCAACATCTTCCCCAGCCTTCCCATTCCCTGGTTATCAGCTGCCTGTCTTCAGCCCCTGATCTTTCCCTTGTCTTGCACAAGGACCACCCATTGCTGCCTCCAGCTACCAGAAGCAGAGGTGGGTGTTACAGTGTTGGAGAGACAGAGGCACTGCAGTCCAGTAAATAACTGAATTTGACTTGATCCTAGGAATCTCCAAACCTAGACTTAGGTTTGAAAACAGGAAGATTTTAAGGAGGATTTATTGTTGATGTATGTGGGAAGCTTCCTCATCATTCTTGTTGTTAATCGCCATTCTTTGGACAGCTTTTATCCTAAGGAGTTTAATATAATTTTATCTTAACCCTATGAGGTGGTTATGATCATTATTTCTATGTAAAACAGGATACACTGGAGGTGGCTTCCTTGTTATTATTTTTTTAAGGAAGCTGTATATTTGTTCAGGAGGGGAAATAAGACTTGGCTGAACACTGTCAGCCCTCACTGGAACCCCACTGGTTCTAGCTAAGTCTGAATGTGTAAAGAAGGATCTGAAAGTGACACTTGCTCCAACGTCCCTGGAATTCTTTCAGGGTCTGGTATTACTGCCTCATTTTATAGAAAGAAGGACTGAGGCACAGAGAGTTTGAGTGCAAACACACAGCTAAATCCAGATGAGGACTGAAGCCAAAGCCAGTCCAAGTGCATGGTCCACGTCCTTTCCACACCCCAGCACTTCCTCTTTCAGGCTTTAGTTCTGCTGCAGGCCTTGAACAGTTCATATACTAGCTATTTTTGTCATTGTTTTCTTTAGTATTGACCTTTTTACAACAGTTTATACCAGTTACTCACACACCTGTATTTCTGGGATGCTTATTAACTAAATGCCTGGAAAATCCCTGAATCCCTGGAAGTGCTGATTAGGTCTTCTTAGGTCAATGAATAAGCTGACATGTATGCATAAGAAAGTACTAGGTGTATGGTTTCTGTGTGTTCTTAAGTAGATGATTATAATGCCTTTAAAGACATTAGGCAAATATGACAAGTTTTTTCCATGTTAGAAAGTCGATATTTTCAGCATTAACATTGGGTAGGTCAGAACCCAAAGTCTCGGGTGAACGTTTGACATGAACCAACCCAGGGCTACTAACAATGTAGTTTGGTAGGATGGAGATTTCTACTTCAGTTCTGGTGTCAGATCTGGTCGTAATGAACTGTGACCGTAAACAATAAGCTGTGAAATCTCACCCCCTCGCTCCCCATCCCGTCCCCTCATCTCTAACAGGGAGGGTGGTGAGCTCTGCAGCTTACGGAGCCTCCCCCCCCCTCCGCCCCCCCCCCCCAAAGTGAGTGCTCACATGCACTATGGGATTTGTGAGCTTTCTTCAGTGAAGGGGTGACGTTCAGCTCTTGCAAACAAACTAGCCAAATGCCACTCCTCTGATCATATTCCACATGACAAAATGTCATCTCCATAGTAGATAAACTGTGTGTACAGATGGAGCGATGGAGGATAATTTGTCCCCAGCAAGTGACATTTACTTTGGAGGTGAGTTAAGTGGGAAGGGAAAAGGGCAAATCCACATGATGATGACGTAATTCCAAGTTTTTGAGAGTCAGGTTTCCCTCTATTTAAATGTCTTAGGAGATTAGCCTGTATGGGCTGTACCTACTGGACTCTTTA
This sequence comes from Macrotus californicus, assembly GCA_007922815.1. Taxonomy (NCBI): domain Eukaryota; kingdom Metazoa; phylum Chordata; class Mammalia; order Chiroptera; family Phyllostomidae; genus Macrotus; species Macrotus californicus. The sequence goes on from VMDR010033451.1 coordinate 10,693, forward strand.
ATACTGTCATTTTAACCCACAAAACTTCTTTTATCTTCTGTATATTAATGTAAAGATTTTCATTTAAAAGTTGCTTCTAATACTGGATTTTTCTTTTTAAAAAATTTCCTGAAGTGAATGCCCATTGATCCCATTTAATTTGTTAATCAGCTTAATATACAAAGATGTTTAACTTACAAAGTATCCCTTTTTTATATTAGCTGAAATTATTTTACTCAATACCCATGTTTTCCATAAATTTCACAGCAAAAATTTAAGCAACGTTCAGGTTTTATCTGCAATAAATTTTAACAATTATTACTTTTATTAATATGTTTCCTTTGGTGGCCTTTCTATCAGACCTATTTTCACAGGCCAAAACTGGTACACTTCAACCTTGCCATTTCCCAACTTTAGCCTTTACCAATGGCCTTTGTCCATCTTATTCTCTGAGAACTATTTATAGTATTAAAAATCATTAAGACTTAGATAAAAGACTGATAATGTGTGTTTATTTCTAAACTAATCTTTAAGAACAATGACCTTTGAGCATTTGAGGACTACTCTATTCCCCAGGACTGATGTTTTATTAACCCAGTTCTTATTACTTATGCTAACATTGCATATTGGGTACTAAGGGTTTGTATTCTCAGTAAAGCAAAGAGAAAAGAACACTGTCAAAATGATGCAGA